>VZRE01013148.1:599539-722794 GCA_013396775.1 Cephalopterus ornatus
TTTTTTTTTTTTAGTTTCAAAACATAATAATGTGGCTGTGCTTTTTACGTAATATATGTGGTTAGCAGGAAGATAGGTCCATATAAGAATAATTAAATTAAAGACCTGAAATTTTTATTGAGACCCTCTTTTTTCTCAGACAGCATTTTATCTAGATTTGGAGACATTGTAATGTATATACAGAAGGAGTTAGAGAGAGTCGGAAATGTATAGGTATTTTTAGTGGATCATTATAATTTCAATAACTAATTTATCACTTCCAGTGGAAGCACCATCATATATCAAGTACAGAAGCAAAAGCAAGGGTATCAATCTCATTCAAAATTCAAGCCTTGAATACAGTACACGGAGCAGGATGTAAATTTACCTCTCATAATATGTAGTGAAATGGCAAATGCATCAGCAGAAGAATAGGTGAACATTGAGTAGAAAGCAGTCATTACATATTAGTAAAACATTGTATATTATTTGCTCAGTGGTTCGTAACTATATTCGTGACTTGGGTGTCTCTCTTGAAAGAATATATGAAGGAGGGGGTGCTGAAGGAGAGTGGGTTGTTTCTCTTTTTTTTTCCTGTGTTTCTGAGTCTCCGCTCTCATTTTCTTTGATACACTTCCCTACTACGATCCATTTCTCAACCACTTCATGATGTGAGTTCATAAGAGGTTCATAACCCAGTGGATAATGAACTGCACTGATAAAATGTGCTGTTCCCTCTCCTTAAAACAAACAAACAAAACCAAAAACAAAACAAAACAACCCAACAAACTCACCCAGCCTGTCACTGTTTAATGTTTCACTGCTGCAATAGCTTTCTTTCCAGTGCTGATGAATGCAGCCATGACCATTCATCAGCAACCATAACACTGTTACTTTATTTACTCAAGTGTTTACTTATTCTTTTTTGTTCCTTTATTTTTTCTTTCTCCCATATATCCACTAATTCACTTTCCCAGCTCTTAAAGTCTGTACTGCATCTATTCTCATGTGACAACTTACCCTGTGATCATCAGTCCAAATTTTCAGGTGAGATTTCTTGGTGCTGGAATTATAATTATTATAATCCCCCCCTGATCAAACCAGATACCATCTGTTTACAAACAAGCACCTTGATTCCTTTTCACATGAAATCATTAGTATTTAGATATAATTCACTTGAAATATTTGCAATACTAATGCGTAATTTTCATTCATTTTATTTTTTTTATGTTATTTACTGAAAACTTCTAACCAAGGAAGTCTTTGATAAGGCCTCCCTTCAGTTTTCTAAACTTCTCTGACTCCAGTGTTAGGGATGTTCATAAGAAATATTGCAAGAATGATTGCAATAATCACAGAGTGCTAAGAATATAGTATGTTAATGTAATCATCTGGCATAGGCCATGTCTTCCAGAGGGGACCACTGCTCACTACACCAGGACTGCTGCTAATGACCTTTCCTCTCCCTTTTGCTGTGAGGAGGACAAGTGCCTTAATTTTGTGATATTGGGCGAAGCAGTTGAATAATGAAGTAGCATGAGGTGAAAAAAACCACTCAGTCTAAAAGTGAAACAACGCTTGTGCAGCATGACTCGTTTGGATTCTTCAGGTCTGTGGAGAATCAAGCACATCCAACTGATGTGCTCCATCAGCCTGTGGCAGGTGGAAGTTTCTCAAGATCTGAGGTTAGCTTCAGATCTGAAGTTTGCAGAAAAATGCAAATGTTAATTAGACGTAATTAGAAACCTAGTTGTTAGCTAGCCCTGTTTTCAAGACAAGGGAGACACACACAAGAACAGAGCAGAGGTGTGTGATGTGTGTGCTGGAGTGTTGGCTTTCAAGGGAAACTTTCAGCTCAGCACATCTGTTGTGCACGGCATGCCCCACACTGGGACCCTATTTGTCTGCACCTTGCCCCTTAGTACCAGGATCCTGAAACAAGAGTCAGGCCTAAAAGAGCTAACTAAGATAGGCCCCCCTAACACCTACTCTGCCAGCGCTGCTAAGACTCCTTCTGTTCTGCCTACTGGACCAAAACTTAGAAGAATGTTAGGAGCAGTATACAACAGGCTAGAGGTAATAAATTAGGATAAGGTAGGATAAGGCAGACATCTGAATAGGAGAAATAGGCCTGGAGCCAAGGCTTTCTCCAAGCTTCAGTGAGTGGGGCAAGAACAATGGAAAGGTAGAGAGGTCAGACCGAGGAAGATGAGAAAAAGCCCCTAGACTCAGGGCCGAAGGCCGGATGTACCCCCGAAATTGAGGGCCGAGAAAAGCACCGCCCTAAGCTCCACCTACACTCTGCCTATCATTAATGTGTATAGTAGATGTTGCAATCATATGAATATGTATAAGAATCATACATGAAAATTGTATAAAACCCCTGATTTTGTGTGATACCTCCGAGCAAGTTTTTGGGAGATGCGAATCACACTCGCTCCCAGCGCTGCAATAAATACCTTGCTGCTCAAAAGACCCAAAGTCTCTGAGCAGTTCTTCGTACCGGATTTTTCGGTCTCAATACACGCGATTCCTTGGAAGGGTGCTGGGGTGTGTGGTCATTGCTGGGACAGCCAGGGACCGGGACACATTGTGGAGGGTCACCTTGCTGCACTCTGGCCGTGCCCAGCGCATCTGCACCGGTCCAGCACTTCGGGTCACAGCACACAACAGCACAGTGTGCACACAGAGCTCGGTCACTCAGACTGCTGGTGACACAAAATCTCTATAACAAATGCATTAATTTAAATCATCTTCTCTGAGTGAATCATTCTAAGTTGGAGCCAGATAGTACCGATGTTTGCAAGATGGCCTTATTAGATGCTATTTACTTCTGTATTAGAGAGGACAATGAGGACTGAAGTCACAAAAAGAATTACAAAACCTAATTTATGGATTGCTCCAACTGGAATCCACATTTCTTCCAGTCAGACAGACTTTTTTGTTGTTGTTGTTATTAGCTTAATGAGGAGCATAGTCTCATTTCATTTCCTTTGGAACTTACTGCTAGGTCAGTTTGTTTTCATAATGCTGCGCCTCATCCAGCTGGATTTTTGCCCATTCTGGCATCATATTGCTCAGCTAGTTTTATAGCAGTTTATGGGTTGTGCAGTTGAAAATGCCCCCTCTTCTTTAGACGTAATAATTTATGGTATTTAACATGTTGAAGTGGCTTCTAAATGTCCCATCATTCATCCTCTTAAAAATACAACAACCCAAAACACCACTAATGTGTATCTACCCATATGCACATTCACACAGCCAGTATTCATATTTTGACTAGTGTGCTTTGCACTATTTTCAAAGTTTATTCAGCTGCATAAACCTGGAAAAAGGATGATTTCTGTAAAACTGTCCTTTCCTTTATTGGTGCTTAATCTGAAAGTCTTCTACCTTGAATATTTCTTTCTACCAGACCCTTATCAATAAAAAAAAAATAGAATAAATTTTGAAAAATCTCCATCTCTTAGCTGTACAGATATAAACTCTACATGAAGGTCTAACTTAATGCAAAATTTGTCCCTCTGTGCTTAATTCTCTTTCTTGGTTCTGGAAACCCCGTTGTTCCCAGGTCTGTCATCTGATTCCCAATTATTTCTCATTCATGCACATTTTCTCTCTTCCTCCAGGGCTTTCTCTTTTCTGGGCTGTGTCCTGTAAGTAGTGTTTTCTAATTTTTGACTCTTGTTCCCATCATCATGACTGGTCCCCATCAGAGCTGACTGAAGAGCATTCTGCACAACTGTGATTTAAGAAAACAAAGCACAGGGGACTGTAATTACTGGTGTTCTCAGCATGCTGAGGTGTGCACTGCCAGCCCCTGAAACTGCTAACCCACTACATACATGCCCTACAATTTAAGCAACTTAGATCACAGAGTCTGTCAAACAGCTAATTTGCATAAGTAATTTGAATAACAATGATATTTGGTTAAATGTGAAATGCGTAGTGAATTTTTCGTTTCGAAAAAATTAAAGATGAAGACATTTTCTAAGATGTCGAGGAGAGTTTCACATCGTGGACGGAAGGACACCACCAAACCTTGCAGAGACATTTACCGGGAAGCAACTTGCACTAAATCTGTAAAAATATGGAAGTAAAACTGTATGTGACATAAATTACAAATGGAAGAACAAATGGAAGAACCTTCCTAACTGTGAGCACAGATCACTTACAGATTCCGATACACTGGTTTTGCCTGAATTGTTAAACCTAGATTGTACACAACGTGGATCAGGGCAAATAGTAGTGATAATTTTAAAAGAATACATTCAATTAAAATTATATCTGAAGGACAGAACATATAATTTAAACAAAAATACATAGAAATTGGTCTTCAGTCCAAATTTTTATTGCCTAAATGATGCCAAGATATGATCCGTAAGTGAATGACACAGGTAGAAATAAGAGAGGATAAAAAATAATAGGAGATAAGGCTAATTCACTGAGACTATGTGTAATTGAAAAAAATACTTTTAAGATTTCGTGTCCAGATTTTGATATTAAAATGGACTTTTAAGATATACATCACTCCACCTCCATGTTCAGATCATGCTGGGATGGAAAACCTGCACATCAGGGCTGACAGCAGCTGCAGTGGGAATCCCACTTGGACATCACCACAGGCTGAGGAACCTGTTGGGCTCCCATCTCTCAGTTCAGATACTTCCCCAGTAAATGCTATTCTGTCTGTGTTAGCCTGTTTCTGTTCATATTTTTTAATTCCTTTGACGCTACCCTACCCAAAGTAAATGGAATTAATGTTTTCCAGCAAAAATCTCAGGAGAAATATTATTAAATATTCTAACGACATATCCACTCAAAATGTATTTATTGAGCTTCTTTCAGCTATTTAGCACAGATACTTTGTTAAATATCAACAGTCTGCATAGTGCTGAAAGCATAAAACATTGTGAGATGATCCTCTACCTCAAGAATATTGAGATAAGAGTGCCCTAGTATTTGCTCATTCATATACTGTTAATGTCTAGTGATTGTTGAAACAGCGCCTCAATTACAGAGAAAAATATGTATATCACTTTGTAGCAGGGGGATTCCAGAAGAAGTAATTTCTAATCTTGGAAATTAAGTGATAAAATATACACAGAACAGGTAAAGTCAACCTAACCTGCAGCAAGGTTACATTTCTTTGTTCTGTTTGCCTCCTTTCCATCAAGTTGTTGACTGTCAGTAAAAACAGAGCATTTCACAGCTGCTTCAGCACCAGTGCATGAGAATGTCTGTTCAAGTCCCCCCTCCAAATATGACAAAATTTACCTAATCTGCCTGATCACTCAATGAGCAACACTTCCCCATGGGGGACAAGAAAGAAATCAAACAGGTTAACCCAAGCAGTACTGTGTTCTCACACCTCTTTTCATCTACCTGCTCTGTATAAGAGTCTATTTTAGGCTGATGGTAGAAAGGAGCCTTCATTTGCTTCACAAGTAACACCCATTCTTTGAGTCCCTGTGCTACCAGCTTTGTCTGCACAAGCCACTATTACCAGCTCCTTAATAACTTCAATTCTGTAAGCAAACAATTATATAAAGGATTTACACAGGGTTGCTGATAGAGAAGAGAGATTTTCCCAACAGTCTTGTCCCTCATGAATTCCTGAACCAGGAGATACTGAAGAACTAGCATGTCAATAAACAGCTGAGCTCTTCAGGCATGTTTTTTTTTGCTACAGAAGTGCCACACATCCCTCCACTTCCTAACACAACTCTATTTAAACAAATAGGCCTGAATTTTCTATTCCAGCAATATAAACTGAACATATTTAAGCTGGATGACTTCTTTCAACTCTTTTCTTTACCAGACACAGATAGTGAGCTTTTATCAGGCTTTCAAAGGGAAATGTGGTTTTTAGGCTTATGCCTGCAAAGAGTTAGTTCACTGTGTATAAATGTTTGATTGTTTTCTGGTCAGTTCAGTTAGACTTTTCCAGCTCCTTGGTGTTGCCAGTTAAAAAGTATAATGTCCCTAGCAAAATTATGTGGCTAGAAAACTACAATATCTAACACTCAAAAAGCTCATGTATTCTGACTTCATGTATGCATGACTTGCAGTCTAGCTAACATTTTAATTTTGAATCTCTGGGTGTGTAGATACTTTCTGCTGGTGCCTCTGGAAGTGTGTTCTGGCTGAGGGATGATGACTCCCTGGCTGAGAACTCTCTGTCAGATGGAAGGTGTGTGTAACCAAGACAATTCTGAAAGAGGATCTGTTTACAGAAATACTTTGTTTACCTGATCAGACTTTGTCAATTCTCAGAGTAACCTTTTAGAAGTTTTCATAAGGAATATTGTACTTTTTACAAACCTTTGGAATAGCCCTGACATTTTGTGTAAAACTACATGCTTTGGGGTGTTTCTGCAGCTCACATCTAGTGGGAGGATCTCATTTCATTACCTGTGCAGAATACCCAAAATTCATATGGGATCATGCAGACATTACAGCAGCTTTACAGACTTGTACAGAAACATCACTTTTGTGCTAGTGGCAATAGTTTGTTTGGGACTTTGCAATAAAGAATTTTTCACTTTTACCTTGGGTAACCACGAGCATTCTTATATTTCCTGAAAGAAACAAAATTGAAAGAATGATGAAATAGTCTATATATAATCTTGTCACATGCCCTGAATCTTTTCCTTCTTAGAACTGAGATTACTGTCAGGGGCACCAGGAGCAGAGATTGGGTTAGTGACTGCAATCCTATGGACTGGATACCTACAGCACCATTTATGAGAAGGTGAAATGATTGGAGGTAAAGTGGAAATGAAACAGTGCCTAATGAAACTATTCTGGAACACAAGTGAAATACTACTCAGGTGTTTATGCTTTTGCTCCTGGCCTGGCCACTGACATCTTGCAGTTACAAAGTGGAATGGTTCCCAGGATTTCTGGGAAGGCAGGAAAAGGCTGGCCCTGAAGTAGGCTGGAATGAACTTGCTGCCTCTACCTGTCCAAGTGTACACGTGGGAGGAGGAGTGGCAGCACAGAACCACACAGATGATGAGATTGGACCTGGAAACAGAGACAACCAGAACCATTACGTCCATTTTCCGTCCTGAGCTTAGAAAGCAGACACAGAGGAATTTTGTTTTCCCAGGCAGAGGAACTAACAACTGGATCTCAGGCAACCGGGCGGCTCCTGTCTGCTCCCTGCACTTGCCAAGTGCTTAACTGCCTTGTGCTTGGGTGAAATAAGATAGCTGACTTCTTTGAAAAGCAGATCTATTAAACTGCCAGAATGAAACTGGAATATTACATGCACCTATAAAGTCTTTTGAATTTACTGTCGAATTGAAATACTGATTTATACCCAGCGCTTGGATGCCACTTTTACATGTTATACCTTCGATGCATCCTGTACTGCTCTACTGATGATTGAACAGTGGGATACCAATAAATAATTATCAGATGGATATCAAGAAAATGGATTTTTTGTTATATTTATTAGTATACGGAAACTAAATAGACTATAAATAATTTAATGAGGATATTTTATACAAGTGTGCTTTTCAATAAATTTTAGATTTTTTATTTCTATTTTGCCTTTTATCGACACAAAAAGAAATTCATTTGGTTCTTGAACAATAAATCTATAAAACTTGGTGTTTATATGCATATTTCAGTGTTGGCTGAGATTGTCAGAAGTAACAGCTAATCTTCTTTATGTAGCAGGGTGCTGAGTAGGCTTAAAAGTCCTCTGCTTCCAGAATGCAATGTAATTATAAGACATGATTACAACTGATTATAATCAATCAGCATAGTCTTAAGTGTAATTTATATTGCTGCAGCTGTGGTTAGATTAAATCTTCATATAAAATACAATTTCTCCAAGATATGTAAAATTATTTGAGCAAACCCAAATACAGTAAACTCATAATGCCATAAATATAGAGTAAACGATGCCAATTACATAATAGTTTAGTGGCTGTGTGTACCACAAAATAAGTTTCCCCTCACAGAGGATATTCCTGATTCAAGACACAAAATTGTCCTTCTGTTATTGTGACAGCACAATCTTTCTGGCCTTCTGAGCTCTTCCTTACACCATTTGTCACATATAATGTGTCACTACCAGCACCACGACTACCATAGGCAGTAAGAGCTCTTTTGAAACAATGATAGAAACTAGGTTTGAGGCTTTACAGAACATGTTTTAGCAGGGTAAGACACATGCTGGCTGTCAAAAACTGCTGAGTTCTCACTGCTAATCAGCTAAACGGCTGATTTTTGGTTGTCTGCCTCTCTGTCTGCACAGCTCTGCTCCAGCACCCCAGGGCTGCTCCAGAGGGGCAGCAGGACAACGCCCCAGGGCTCTGCTCTCCTCTGCACCCCCAGCAACTTCTCCCTGCCCGTGTGTCGGGTGTATTTGTGGTGGTGGGGAAGGTCTGCCCTGAGCCCCGCAGTCGGCAGGGCATCAGTAACAGCAGCACCTTCAGCGCCTCGAGGGCTGATGGAACAGTGTCTCAGATCTTTCATTTCCCGCACAGTTTCAGGTCAAAGAAAATCTCACCGAAGAGTGTCTCATCCGGCAATCTGACGTTAGAAAAACTACGTCAGGAAAAGCAGCATTTCTAGCATTACCATAATATATGCACAGACACACACACACACACAAAATTAATTTTTTGTTCTTTTAAAAGATAACACTTTATCTTTTTGGCTTTAATGTCAACGGAAGGTAATCAAGTGTTTTCTTCCCAAAATGATAGAGTATGAAATTTATAATCAACAACTGGTGCTCGGAATAAAGCTCTTCGCAGTTAACTCCTGAGATTCTGAATTCTTGCCTCGAACCCCTTTTGCTCAGTTCACTGAGAATCTGAAGTAAAAATATGATTTTGTGTGTATAACATAAAAACCGATTCAGATTTGCCTGAACTAGAGTATGTATCTCCCACAGTTTTCTCAATTAAAGGGAAAATGAATACGCTCCCATTAAGAAAGAAAAAAACAAACAACAAACCCACAACTAAAAAAAAAACAAACAAACCCAAAGCAAAACAAGCAAACAAAAAAACCTCCCAAACCCTGTAGGGGCTTTTAGTAGGAGAATATTTATTGCTTGCTTTCCTCCAGAACTGGTGTGTCACGACACTTGTATATAATTTCGAAGTGGCATCCCTAGAGGTGTAGGTTAGTTAAGATAGAATCTGAGCAATTTGTAACATTCAGGATTCTATATTTTGAGTGTGAACTTTAAATTTCCCTAGCAATTAACTTCTTTAAAAGGAAATTAATATTCTTGAAATTACGATACATCGTCAAGATTCTGTACGCTAATTTTTCCATGCTTAATAAAGGCACATTGAAAAGAATTTACAACAATATGTGTTCAAGAACCTGGAAACTGAACCTATTTAAATCATGTCTTTCTTAACAGAATAGAGGGGTTGTGCACCATAAAAATGTACAGAATAATATAAAATGTATTATTTATATACAGATTTTTTTTATTTTAGACAGTGACTCACTTCATCAACTGATATTTTGTTTTCTCTGTATTTTTATCTGTGCTGTCTCTGCACCCATAAGCTGTTTATTGATAATCCTTGATTTATGAGCTCGGTCCTCGCAATTAATTCCTATCCCACTGAATTATTTTCTTTTGAACCTTAGTGTTTGCTTTAATTCTTTGTGGTTCTGTTTTGGCTTGTACATAATATTTTCAGAGAAGTATCTGAGAGTGACCAGTAATGTATCAAGGAGCATAAAAAATATCTGTTTGACATATCTGTTGTTAAAATCATGAATGTTGGAGGAAAACACACACAAATAATAGAACCTATGACAACTTCTAAACTAGCAAAATTTTATAAAAATATATACAGTCCATCAAAACACATCAAAAGCCAAAGACCTGAGAATGTTGGCTGCCATTGAAAGAATCAATCTGTGTGTTTAAGTATGAATGGTTTGTACCCAAATAATATTTTTCACTCAGATTAAGTATTATTCTAAATTCCACAGATTTCATGATCACCTCCCCCTGCTATGATAATATTTAAATGCAGTTTTAATCTAAATATTTTTAACCTGTCATTTTCAAACCCAAATGCCTAACTATGTTTCTTTTTAATTTAACTACACTGTACCAAATATGGCATAATTTCAACATTTAAATTTGAGTGTTCTTCAAATTTCCAGTTATAAAAGTTGTTTTTCTTATTCAGTAATGAGTCTGTGTTTGAGCCAAGCAGCTGCATATGAAGGCTGCCAGAGCTGATCTTCATACACTTTACAGTTAGCTGATTTTAAATTACTTTAGGTACAGAAAAAGCTATTTTACTGCTTTAAAAGGAGAGGTCAGTATAATGTCAGCCAATAGATAGAACCCTTACGTATGAAAATGGTTTTTGATGCTTTACATTTTTCATATCCATGGGTTTATGTTTAATATTTTTACTTTGATAACAGCCTAAACATAGGAAAATGAAAAAAACAAATCTCATTTATTATGAAAGCCATTGCTAACATTTTTACCTGCCATTTTTAAACAATTTCTGGCTGCTGAGAACATCTCAGGGTGCAAGGTGGACACGGGTCCACTGCTGATGACAGTGGTGACTATAAGAGTAATGAGCATATGAACAGAACCTGCTGATTTTGGTTTTGTTTTGCATATTTGGATCTTCAGTTGCTTAAAATCCTTTAAAATTCACTTACAAGAGGTGCACTGCTGAGTTGGTGCTGGATGTATCTCTTGAGTCAGAAAGCACCATTGGCTGTACGTATTTGTAAATATTCAGCCGTGGATATATTTATTAAGTCCCTTCACCAAGATGGCAGCACTTCTATTAAAAAAATAACAGCTCAAAATAATCTGCAAATAATTTAAGTAACCTCAAATATGGACTCGCCTGCTGGAAGGGTAGCAATGACATAAAATAAATTTTTTCCCTTAAGCATTAATATTCTGAGTGTAATTAAGAAGTTTTTTTCTGTGACACTCAAGAAAGTGACCACAGTAAATTGCTGGTGAATTTTAAACTTCATATGCCTCACTTGCTGAGGAGAAGTAAATGTCAAATAACAAAATTCACAATGAATTATTTCAGAAGTTTCTTGCCTAGATTAATAATGAATATTAGAAAACAGATACTTATACTGTCTAAAAAAGATAAATGATGAAATGGTGAAACAATGACAAAGGAGAAGAACAGTGTAATTTTAGAATTGTTGCAATGCTCTTAGCTAAAAGTACATCTTCAGCTATCTTTAAACAATTCTTATTTATTCATAACAGGGTCAGAACCTCCTACTTATTAATTATACTAAAAATCTCTTAATTATCTCTTACTGACTTATCAGAACAGTCCAACATGACATTTAGATAATGAACATAGCATTTTAACGGCCTCACTAATATCCACATGGATTTACTTAGCATATGCTTAAATCTCTAATTTTCAGGGGCTCTTAGAACCTTAAAATCAGCAGGACCTATGTGTTACCAATATCACTTCAATCAGAGGTTTTATAAGAAAGTTTTCAAAGGGTAGCAGTAGTTAGATTTTCATAGCCAGTTTGTAAACCAGTAAATCTTGTATTAAAACACAGGAATCAGATCCAAAATCCATTTGCATTGACTCAGACTTTTGGAAAACATCATAAAATTTAGATCAGACCTTTCCACCCCATTATCTTCATAAAAATGATCGAATGCAGAAATGATAAAAACCCCTGTTTTGTTATTCCCAAGATCTTCTAACTAGCAGGAATACTATGGTCACTTTATTTTTTGGTTAACCCATATGCAGTAAACTCCTTGAAAACTAATATTCCAGATCACAATTCTACGTGTAAGTCTAAAGTTATGTCCCATTGATTTGTGACATGGAATAGTTGCAAAGATCTACCCCAGGGAAGAAGACTCCAAATCTTGCTTGTTGATTTAAACAGTTATGAACAGTGTATGCCTAACAAACGTAGAGTAAAAAATAAAACATAGTGATGTATTCTGTATCTTTTCTCTATATTTTATACATCATATATATATAATTAAATACATATACAATATGTTTTCTTGCGATTATATCTAAATGTTTAGATTATAGATTCAGGCCTTATACTGAGGTTTGTTTGGGGAGAGAGAGTGAAAGTATTTTTAGGGTATCTCCAGTCTTCATCTGTGGTCTGAAAGAGATTAATTGCTATCATGAAGAAGGCTGAGTTTGTAAAAATGCACAATTCAGTGTTTCTCTTCATTGGATATCTTAGTTGATTTCTAATTGTTTGGGGGTTTCTTTTAACTCTTTAACGTTACTTTTGAACCAAGCTGCTTAATTCCCTTTTCCCCTGACCGTGTGAGTTCGAAGGAATCACAGGCTCCCCACAGAAGGTCCTATGACAACACAAGTTCTCATACAAGGATGAGAGCAGAGAGTGCCAAACCCCACAAGCATTTCTTGTGGGTTCTACCCTCTGCTTGAATGTTCTCAAAATGTAAATTCCTAGCTGACCTCACAGAGCCCCCCCTCCCCTGCAGCGTCCCCACCCTGCTGCACAAACCCTGCCACGTCCACTTAGGACAGTATTCCCCACGCACACCTCACTTGACAACAAGAGGAAGATCAAAACAGACATGGCAGATGTTGGTCAGATCATCTCATGTTCCAGTGGAAGGCTGTTATAATTGATAGCAATCAGAGCATTATGGAGAGTAAACCAGAACAGAAAAGTAGGCGGTATAGATTGATCCTGAAGTCAAAAGTTTATATCAGTGAATGATGGTAACAGCATTTGCAGTCGTCATTTCTGATCTTCATTATGACATGTTTCTTTTTGTGGTATTTCTACCGCAAACTTTAGTGCTTACAAGCAGATTTTATGATACACAGTGTTTGGTAGGGTTTGTAAGGAACTGTCAATAGTCGTTGTGGTTCTGGCTGTGAAAGTGTTTCTTGTAAGTTAGACCCATGCACTGACACAGGATCTTATTAAATTATCTGGAGCTCCTCTATGGAACTGCAGGTGAGAAAGAAATCAAGATTTTATCATATCCACACATATCATGAGAAAAAAGAAACAGATAGACTGAAACATGAGCAGATTGTGCTGTTTTCTTCCTGTATCTTTCATCTATTTGTTGGGGTTTTAGTCTTTCTCATACTTGTTTGGTGATTACATGTTATCAGCTTTACCAGGTGCATGACTACAATATTAGCATAAAACTTTAGTCAAAATCTTAATGCCTTTACCAAAAGGATACCATTTTTGAAAAGACCACTTAAAAACCCCAGTAGGTACAAAATGGGGCAAAGGTGTAGGCACCGTGTTCATGATGCACAGAGAAATAAGGAAACCAATAATTTTTTGATCTCTTTTTTTTTTCTGTCTTCTATGATCAGAATCCTGCAGCTCAAGAGCCTGTCATCTGCATTCCAGATTCAATACATCATCCTCAAAAAAGTGGGAAAACAGCAGAGCACAATTATCACCTACAAGCAGGGAGAAAATGCAGTGAGAATATACATATTTTTTGTGAATACATTTCAACACAAACTCAGATCTTTGGGGTTCTTTGAAATGCTTGAAAAGAGAACTGCAGCAAAAGGATGCTGTAATCCACAGTCATCTGAGATGGATCAGGTATTTAAAAAATGCTCTGCTTGATGCAACAAATAATACCCATAGGAGGTGTCAAGGGGAAAAAAAAAAAAAGCAAAAACTATGCTCTTATCAACTCAGGAAAAACAAATGAACAAGCAGGCTAAATTATTTTTTATTGATTACTGAGTGCAATGTATATGTTTTGATTTCTGTCCCTTAAAAAAGGGACATAGAGCAAAGACTTGCAATTTTTTTACATTTTAGCACCATTCATTTCTCCCAGCCCCTTTTGCTACTCTGGCAGTTAATTTTCCCACAGACACACTTAAGTAAAATAAAAGTAGTTGTGTTGCCCTTGACACAGTTCAAGTTATCACCTGGGGCCTTTTCAACCATCAACCAACAGAAGAAACTATTCTCGAGGCTTAAAATATTTGAAAAGTCATTGAGACTATGTCTTATAAAAATTTGGTTTGAAACATGCTGTCACATATTTTGTGTAGGTTACTGTTGATATAGATTGAAAAATAGCATAGACAGTAAGATACAATTTGCATTTATGCTAGTTTGTTTTATTTAAAAACACTGGAGTTTAGGGCACAGAATTAGTTTGGATAGAAAAGCAAATTGCCTGGGATGGAAAAAATAAAACCGTTCAGCACTTAAAATGTTAAGAGAAAAAAAAAACAGGACACATCGATGATGCTTCTTATTATTTTTGGACAAGATACTCCATTTCAAAGGAAACATCAAAATACCTCTATGGGCTCATGGGCTAAGGTAAGAAGGTGGCTGCTCTTGACTTCTAACGCCTGAAGTCAGGTCAGGAATCCCAGCCGCGATAAACTGTAAAACAAGGACGTCTGGTTTGACGAGCCAAGTACGGATTTGCTTTCTGGAGTGTTTTAAACCTCTTGGTCTCTGGTTCTGGCCCTGAAAAATCTCCAAGTGAGCTAAACGGAGCCCAGGATCAGGCACGGGGATCGCAGCAACGCCGGAGCTCGTGCTGCACTTCGTGTGCCCGTTGTTCTCATCCCAAATCTTTGGCTGCTGAAGCTAAGCAGAGACTCTTGAACATCATAATCCTAATTAGGGAGGAGGAATATGAATGCAGCTCAGCAGTAACACTGTATTACCAGGAACTAAAACATGCTTTCCTCTCAAAAATATTTTTAATATCTACAGATAGATTACAATAATTACAGTCTATTAGGATTCTTTTATTATTTAAATCTTGCGCTAGGATAAAAGAATGGAGTCATTAAATGTAATTATGAAGAATTTAGATAAAGAAATCATTTGGAAGATATGTGTTTCTGAGAACAAAAGAAGTAGTTTCTCTGAGTATATTCTGTACAGAAAGAATTTGTTTTATTACTGTATTTACTCATTTACTACCTCATTATTGCCAGTATTATTTTTTAATTCTCTTCTGTAGAGTAATGGCACCATTTCCTTTTGAAATGATAATATATTAAGAAAGAAGGCTTCTAAAAATATTAAACTCAAGTTTTCAAAATAAATATACAGTTTGACTTTAGGGAAAAATCAGAGTCCCAAAGTTCAGCTCCCGAAAAAGCAGTGCAGAGAAAGTTCCAGCAGTGTTCATGAGTTCCCTTGGGCAGTCGGCATGTGGAGAACCCAAAACAGACTCTGAAAATCAGTGACACATAGACAGGATTCCGAATTTTAGCAGCAGGGTTTTGCTGCTGAACGCTGGCACAATTTTTTAAATAACTTCCCAAGGTCCTTCCTCATATATATGTTTTTGAAAATTCGCTCGTAGGTCTATAGGAAAAGCAGAGTCATCTACAGTTAGTCAGATTTTATGGCACATTGCTATTTTTACAACATTGGGTTTTAAAAAAATCAATATCTTAAGGGGTTTTAAACCAAAAACACTTGGGTTAAACCCTGGACCTTTTAAGGCAGATAATACATAAATAATGCATTGATTTTTTAATGGTACCAGAATTGACTCAAGTTTGAGAAGATGCTGGGCTTCTCTATATATTTTTATATAAAAATATGAGTCCCCCATTTGCAATCCAAGAAATTAAGCAACTTCTGGAAGATGGAAATAATTCATTCCCTTCTCTCCCCTATTCCTTTGACATTAGTGTTGAAGCAACGTTCGATGCAAAAGAATTTAAAAACTAATGCAGTCTCTGTTTGATGTTCACTTTGTCCACTTATACACTTATCATCCTTTCATGTGAAGTGCAAACAATAAGATATTTTGAAAGCCATTGTTTAAGGAAAGTATCTGGTAGAACACTTATAATGTTTTATTTAATATGATATATAATAATTATTATAACAAATAATTATAATATAATATTACAGCTGGAAAAACCTTAAAAAAAATATAGAAAAGGTTGCAAATTTCTGGGACCTGAAATACCTTCATGGAATATTATTTCTTGTAGACTACAGTAGACTGAGGCAAGCACTGAGCAGTCCTGGCTACACACACCTGTCTTCCTTACACTGCCTTGACTTTCCAGTCAAAATAAATCCAATTATTTGGGGACATTTAAATTTTTGCCTCTGTAAAACATCAGGGGACTTGCTTGGACACGAAAGAGATATAGAACTTTCCATTGTGTGGTTTGGAGGAAATTCGTGGGGGCTGAACCCAGTGTAAAGTTGGTTTATTAGTGAACCTGGTATAAGCAAAGCGTGTCACCACTGATTTGAATAGCTGACACGAGGTAAAATCCATTTGCCTTCCCCAGATGGGCATTTCTGCTGCAATCAGCAGGAATTAGTTATGTGCTTATTATTACATTTAGATTTGTGGTGCTTAAATCCGTGCATGTAAGCACATTTGGAAAGTCCTCGTGGCAATGTAACATTTCGCCACCTTTCTTCCAATGTTGTTTTGGTTGTGTTCCTTTGATTGCTTTCTTAAAGATCAGTCATTCTTAATCAACTCTATTTATATGATTATTTAAATGATACATAGTTATGCAATTAGTAAAAGTGTTTAGTCATCATCTGCTTTGAGCATTGAATTACAATTTGAAAATTGAACTTGTTTATTTCACGGATATTTAAACATCTTTCTCAGGTATGTGGCTCACATTTTTTCTGGTTCTACTGAACCACGAGAAAAAAAAAGACAAAAATGAAAATGCTTCTTCAGGGTGTTTTGATGAAAATATATCTACAAACATAGTAAACAAAATTACAGAATAAGGCTGTACCAAAATGTTCAGATGAATATTGTATTTCCCACCTAGACACCATGAAACAAAATCATGCTGCAAAAACTCCTGCCAAATTGTTTTTGTTTAAGAACTGCAGAGAATGCCCATATAATGACTCAAAAATTAAAGTCTAAATATTTTGATGAGGATAGTTTCATTGCGTTAGGCACAGCTAAACTTATCGTACTCAGCGTAAATGAGACTGGGACAAGATAAGATGAACCCACTCTATTTCCACTGTTTATTACAGTCTTGAATCTGATAAAATACTTAGCACTGATCACTGGGGATGTTGAAAAGCACACAAAGGAATACAGGCAGGAGATGCCAAATGATTGGAATTTTTTTCTGCAAATGTATTACATTTCAGAGGTTAAGTGGGTAAGGGGGAAAAAAACGTGTTGAATATTCGCCTTTGAGAGTAGATAGCAAATTTGGTTTTCAATGTAATCATGTTCAAAAATCATTCTGTTTTCACAGCTGCATGCCACTGCACACCATTTTAAACTTTGCATTTTGGCACTGGGAAGGAACAGAAGGTTAAAACGTGTGGAACAAAGATATCATTTCACCTCCTTGCCAATACTGCAATTGAAAGAGGCCTCACAGAGGCTGGGCTGTGAATTTAATTAAGCATCATTTCAAAGGGTATCATAAGATGGAAGAGTTTCCTTTCTGTTCCTGTGACAACTTCTTGGAGTACAGTCATTAAACATGGGTTGGGAGAGGAAGATGAGGGTGAGGGGAAGGATGTACAGTTCCACTCTTACTGCTTGTTAATCCAACCTAGAGAAGGAGAAGGTGAAAAACCCCAGCAGCTTCCGGGCAGTATAACCCAGCTACAAATCACTGTTTACCAGAATTCAGAAGCAGATTCACACGATTCACACCCAGAACTCTTTTGGGACAGTGTCTACACTGGTGCTGTCCAAGCCCCTGTGCTTTGTGACTGGGACGAAGGGCTCCGTCTGGCCCTAAGCCACCACCGACAGGTTATTGAAAATCTGACGTGAAGAAGTCACTACTGTTTCTGACTCGGTCCTTGTTCCGCGGGAAGAATGGTCAAGGCCTTATAAAGATTAGCACACAAACATAAGATAAAGGTGACTGTCTTTTCTGCTGTTCAGAAAGAACATTCTGACAAAAGAATGGCTTCTTTTCAACTTTATTTCCTGCAATATTTTCTGAGTCAACTTGACCATTTCCCCTTTTGATATGAAAGTCATTCTGTAAAGCGAAATCGCTGAACCAGAAAACATATATTTGGTCTCTCTGATTTATAGTATTCACGACCAATTGAATGCTTATAGAAGTAAGTGAAAAATAATCCCATTTGATTCACTTCTCATTTTAAGTTATTTACAATACAGAGTACGCTGACCAGCACTTTCCCGTGCAGTGTGAAAGTATTAGGCTTGACTCACAAAGATAGCTGTGAGAAAAAAGCTGTAAATATACTGGAAGTGTGTGCCTTTGCTCCCTTTCTAGAAGAATAAAGAATGTTGTTCACACTAGGAATTATATTAAGTATATTCTCCCAACTCATTTTTTATTTGATTATAAAACTAAGATCATGAGAAAGAATCTCCCATGCAAACTGTTTTCCTCACAAAGCATGACATTTTTTCACAAGCTCCATTGCAAAAACACCTATTTAAAATATTTGTTTTTCTATGCTTATGTTAATTTGTTCTGAATATTGACTTTTAAACTTGTTTTCCTGCATCTGATAATATTTCTTTTCAAAGCAAATATGATCTTCCCTCATGTGCAAAAGCAATGTCAAAATGAAGTCAAATTCTGTGGCATCAGGGCCAGTCATCAGCTGGGAAAGGAAAATCACCCCTTTATTCTGACTCTGTTCTTACTTAGATTTCTCATTGAACTCAAAAAGTGATTTCAAATAGAGCAGAATATCTTTGGGAAGTACAGCTGGGCACTGAGTCAGAGAAGAAAACCCAGATCTAAACATGACAGATATCTGAACAAATTAACTTCAGAACATTGGCACAAAACCACGAGAATGTATGGAAATGCTTTACAGGAACTCTTAAAAGATAGAGACAGGAAGCAAAATCATCTCTGCATTAACTTTTATATTGTTGTAGCCAGCGTGCCTTAGGACAAGATTTAGGATAAGGGCATATTTATATTCATTCCAGAATACATTTTTTTTAAAATATCCTCTTCTAAGTTACCCCTCCCATTTCTGCTAAATGAGTTTCTCCTTTCCCAGACATCCCACGGAATCCCAGAAAGCCCAATTGATCCTAAAATTGTGCAAATAAAAAAACTTTTTTTTAATTTAATTTGGATTAAAAGTATCTCGACTTCAGTAAATTTACAGAGGCTGTATGAAATTATGAACCTAGCCCACAGCATCTTTAAAAAAATGATTTTACTCAGAAGATCCTCGCTGCAATTTTCTGATATACAGTCACAGTTGGGGAGATCACAGTTACAGAGAGGATCATGAAGAATATTTTTAAATTTAGTCATGTTATTCTGTATTTATTGATATCTTCTCAGAGATTTATCTTTCTGTCTCTTTCCTCAGAGTCGCTTTGATGTTACACATATTTTGTATGGGTAACCGTGTTTATCAATCTTGTTTCATTTTTAGCATATTTTTCTAGAAATCGTAGAATTGAAACCTTTCATACCCCCAGGAGAAACCAAGATTTTGGAAAATAGTTGTAAGGAGTTGGCAGCAACGAGTATGGTAAACCACAAACCAAAACATTAAAGCAAATATGAATTAGAATCATGAGAACTTGGAAAACCTGCCCGGAAAGCCAATGTTTAACTTTCAGAACTCATAAAATCCGGTAGGAGCTTAAATTGAATTCCATAGCATTTATTACTTTGTCTTTAATGTTTTGGGGTTTTTCTGGAGTAGTTTTTAAATAGCAACAACAATCATCCAACATGTTTCCTTTGCAATTAAAAATCATCTGCTGAATGACATCAGTATACATCAGGTGGAGATAAACCCTAAGGCATTAGAAGCGGTTAAACCTCGAGATTGTTATTGCAAAGATATTTAGAGGTTTGGTTTTGTTTTGCTTTGCTTTCTGTGTTTCAGATATGGACGGTGCAAACCAACCTGTTTATTAAACTTTTATAAGATTTAACTTTTGCTTATTTTATATTTATATTTCCATTGTGAAGCTGAACCCTTTTCATTTAGTCTGTACGCACACGTTATTAAGTGTAGAATTGTAGATTTCAGTAAAGCTGATGTACGTTTTAATAGAAGTAAAAGTCCTAGGAGTGAAAAAGGATAACTTTTACCATTAATTGTTACAGCCTGTTACCTGAAAGACACATACTATGCTCTTTTTTTTTCTTATTCTTATCATTCTTATTCTAAAATAAATGCAATTTTAGACTGAAAGTGTGTGGATAGTTTTTGTGCTGGAAGAAACCAAAATCCAAGTACTCTTGCACCATGTGCAGGGTGATTGCTTGGTGATACTTGTTTCTAACTGAGATTTAATAAAAAACCAGCTGTTGCTTACCAATAGCAAAAATATGTATCGAAAACAGAAAGAAATTTGAAAAGCTTTCAGATCAGAAATTCTTGGATTCTTTTTTTCTCTTGTATAAAATAATTTGACAAAATTTCTTTCGTAAAAAATAATTTTTTTCTGCGCAAAATAATTTGGGTAAAATAAAAATCTCCTATTGTACTTTAGCCAGAAGCATTAGGGAAAATATTAGGTAATGAAAAAGGGAGTAAGAATTAAAGGCCAAAACATAAGTATTACTTTAAATCTTTTTAATATATATATATTTTTTATTTTTTTAGGGTAAATTTTTGCATATTCATACATATACTGAAAAAAGATCTGTGATAAGAAGTGTTGAAGAGCAGAACAGAAAATGCAGTAAGTTAGTTGAACCCAGTTTGTGACAGGAAAAGTTAGCGTGCCACATTGTCAGGCTGTTAATATAATTTGAGAAGCTGTGCAAAAGCAGAGCCACACAGGTTCCTGCACTGGCAGACTGATAATGTTATCTCTTTTATATCGACAACTGACCAAGTACCACCTTAAAACTGAAACTATCCTTTTTGTAATAACTTTTACAACTATAATGCCTGAATAAGCCAGACTTAGAGTGGTTTGCAGTGCTCATTACAGAGAGATGAAGACTTCTCCAATTATTTTTTCATTTTCTCTTTTTTCCCTAAGATTTACTACATATAGAGCTATAATTGCAAACAGCTTGGTTATGAAAGCAAAATAAATTAACTACAGCTGTGTAAATACCAGTGTCTGAACAAACAAAAAACGAAAAAAAAAAAAAAAGAGGGAAAATCAAGTTTGGGTCAAGTAGAAATGGGAATTTTTAAAATCCAGATTAATTTAATTTAATTAATTTAATTAATTAATTTAATTTAATTTAAGCAGAATTCAAAAATATTTCCATAGGCTTGATGAAAACATAGTATTTACTTTAAAAAACCCCAATATTTAACTCCTTAGAACATTCTTATCTATTTTCAAAGCTTACCAAAAATGGCACAGGCATGGTCCTATTTGCCAAATAATATAAAAATTCCTTCCTTCTTATTTCAGACCGTTTTGAATCATGCTGTATGTGAAAACACACATTTCGTACACTATCTTACTTCCTATCCCTTTCGAAATAGGAGTTTCTGTATTCCTATGGAATAATATGATTCCAAATATCATCTGCCTCCTGTCAGAACGCATTTCCCTCGGCAGTTAGACGTTGCTACAATTATCCATTATGTTGGCACTTCAGTTTCTTTTGAACTCTATGATAGATCCAGTTGCTACAACTGTTTCCAAATCATCAGACAGCTTCCTTGCTTAATGTGGTCCATGGAGGCCCGGAATGAATTATCCTGGTTCAGGGATCCTGCGTGCATCTGCACTGGAGGATTGTCAGGTGTGGATTCATATTGTTGCTCAGCATTACATTAAAAAAAAAAAAAAAGACATTAAAAAATTGCAGCCCTTGAAATGATGGGGCTAAAATGTGAATACCCTGGAAGCAAGGCTGGTTGCGAAAAGCAGAATTGATGTCCCGTAGGAAAATATCCTTAAAGTCTCCTAGTTTAAGGATCCTAGTTGTCCTAGCCTGCACTAGATAGATGAACAGAGAGGGACACAATGAAGGCTGGGTTGTGTCAGGTCTGTCTCTCACGGTGTAAACACTGCACCCGTCCTGGTTGGAGACAAAAGCCTTCCTTTGCTCAGCAATGTGTAGTCGTAGGACATCTTGGGTTAATAAACTCAGAATGATGACCAAATAAAAGTTTTTGGAGGATGAAAAATCTTTGGACAGTGGTGCTGAGGAGAGCCAGAGAACATTACAGCCGTCTCAAAGCCTAGGTTGTAAGTGCAGACTCCCCACAAGCTCACGAGCTTAAAACCTCACGTATCCCAGCACCTGGGACCCACTCGGAGAAGCTGAATGAAGTTCTCTCCAGGGAAGGCCAAACTGGACCTGAGACACGGGAATTTTACACTGCCTGTGACAGAATCCTAGTCCTAGTCCTCACCCTGGTGACTGAATGCCGTGACTTCATCCTCTCAAAATATAACATGAATTTTTATAGGGGAAAAAAAAAGCTTCCATTTCCCTTCTTGCCGTGTGTTGTGTCTTAAGCACAGTCTTTCCAATTTATTATGCAAAGCCTGCCTTTATGTTGTCGAAATTTTTAAAAAAGATTTGCAAATTAGTACCAGATACTATACAAGCATTAGGTATTTAAGGAAATAGAAGAGTTCTGAATGATTGGATCGTAAACAAATTTTGTTTAAGTAACTTTTTTTACACCTTTACTGGGATTCGTGTTTGTTTATCCAAGCCCCAACACGTATGAAAACGATAATAAATGATAACAAATCTGACTTTAATACTAAATACAGGTGTTCCTTACAGGCATCCAAAATATCAGTTAAATTTTGGCAATTTTACTTATTCTACCATGAATTCATAGAATTTCCACAGTACTCTGTTTTATCTGAAATTTCACACCCGAGAGAAAAATGGACCTAATTTAACAAGCTGGTTTGGTCCTCCAGAGTACTTGTACCATGGCACCTACATCACAGACTTATTTGCATTCTCCTGTATAAGTTTATGATGTTGTATCAGACTTTGCCTTTAAAATTAATGAGCTAAGTATTTCCAGGAGACAACCTTCTAGAATTTTACCGTATCTTCTAATGACGTCTCTATGGCCTACACATAATCTCTTTGAATTAGTCAGCCTTTGTTCAATAAAATCAGTCTGATGAGAGTGGACAATACATTTGAGGCAAAAGAATGCACCAGGGACAGTTTCCCAAAACTGCTGACTATAAATGTGAATAACTTTTGAGTTTGTATTAGCCAGTTATCCACGTAAGGGAAATATTTTATAACAGTTGGATAAAAATTGTCCTTTTCAGTACAATAAACATTTAATGACATTGAACAAAAAAAAAATGTTTGCCTTTTAATACTTTTGTTCTGAATTTATAAATGATTATGAAAATCGTGGCAGTGCACTTGAAAAAATTTAGGTTTTTTCAGTACCTGCAATAGTGCATCCACTTCTGACCTTGAAAGCACTTCTTTTTAAGCTGCTTTTGTAATCAAGGACAGAATCATATGCCGCATCCTACACACCAGAAGCTGCTTTTGAAGACAAATATTATAAAATATTAAGAGCTGATGGAGTTCTACATGGCGTTCAGCAACGTGGGCGACTTAACAAATCACGGCATCAACGATGGAAACTGCAGGGATTGTATTCTAGACTTGAACTTTTCTCTTCTGGACTTGTTTGGGTCATTGAGAAGATTTATACAACTTCAGTTTGGTCTTTTCAGCTTTTCAGTAGCTTTTCCCTCCTCCCTTTCCCTTGTGTTCGTAGCGGGGGCGGGAGAGACTGCAGACTGTAGGTGTGACGTTCTGCGGGAAAGCCGGATCCGAACCACCACACCAAGCCTTGGTGGCTCCCTGTGAGCCACGGAGAAGTGATGCGCATCTGCAGTTTTCCAAGTGTGCGTGTGAAACGGAGAGCAGACACCCCAGGGAGGTCCAGGGAAACATGGGCCACAGGAATAGTCGAGGGACTTTGGGACACTGAGGAACCAGGGACCAGCAGCCAGACTTCATTTGGGGGTTTTCACCACAAATTCTGGGTTTGCTTGACATTTCTTCCAGGCTTTCTTGCACATCCCTAAGGTCCTCTTTATGTTTTGTTGGTTCTCCTTCTTGCCTTTATACAGAGAATATGTGGTTTTGATTGGTTCGTTTGTTGTTTTTTTTTTTTCAAATGAGGCTTTAAAAATCTATTGTATAGCATATATCATTTGTCTAAAATACAACATAATCTCTTAAGCCATCTTTAACCACTGAGGGTGTGTTCACTAAACCTAATGAATAATTTGAAACTTATATATGATATGACAAAACTGAAAAGCAGCAGTAAATTAATGAATGCAGTTGAAGTAACAGGATTTTAGCCCTGCATATATAGAATTGAATTCAGGTATTGAGAAAAAAAAGAGTGCTGTGCAACAGAAGGTCAAAAGTGAGGTTGTTCACTGCAATGCAATTCTCTTTTTATTTTTGTTCTCTTCCAGTCATAAAGGAAGCTGCAGCACATTTCTACCACGTCTTTCTCTGTTATGCCTTAATTCAGTGAATAACACATTAGCCAGTCTTCATTTTTACTGTGTGTACATCGACAACAATATATGGAAAATAAGTTTATGAATTTTCTGACTTTCACAGTATTAACAATGCCACTGGCTGAACAATTCTGTAGCTGGTAGATGAGCCCTAAACTTGCTGAGGAAAATAAAAATAGACAGCAGTTGTGTCAACACATGGCAGTTTGTTATGGGAACACATTCTCTACAGTGCTGTATCTAAATTCTTCAGATCAATATGTGATTTGTGGTTCTTCAAATACTCAATTATCTCAGGTTTTGAAGATCTTGCCTGAAGACAGTAGAACGAGTATTGATTTGTCTTTAATATAATACTTTTTGAAAGTGGTGCTTGAAACAATTTCAACTTTAAATGTCATGTTTTCCTATAATTATTTTGATCAAATAAGTATAGCATTTGATCGTTATAGGCATGGGTAATTTTGCCAGTTTTTACAGAAAACATTGCAGGCTCTTTGAAGAAAATAGTTGTTTAATCCTTTCTATTTTCTCCCTTGCTTACAATGTAAGACAAATGATAGTTCTAGTGCAATGATCTAATGTGGCCCTAACACAGCAATACATTTTGAACTTTAGTGTTGTGTGTTAACTCCAGCCACGACTGTGGTGATGAAACACTGCAGAGCACAGTCAACAGGGGAGACTAAAAACTGGACATTAAATCACTGATAGTAGGTAAATATATGGCTTATTGTTTCCTTTTCAAGACTGAGAAATAGTACAAATATTGCAGCAAATGGAAGCATACATGCTGTGACAAACAGCCATTTTCAGTCCTGCTTTAATGACAAACATACTCTGAAAGACTTTCTCCAAGATTATTTGGGAGATGGGTGATCAGAAGATGAAATAGTACCTCATTACTCCCTTCTCCAAATACAGCGGGAGCAAACAAGACTGTAATTACAACCTCTCTAGATAAAACAATTCATTTTACACTGGGATCTGCATAGAAGTTTGCTGCTATTTTTTAAAAATCTCCTCCCTTAAGTTCTTTACTTTTATTCCTTGTTTGAGAGATCAGTGAAAGAATTTAAAGAGCCAGGTCAGTGACACTGGAACTATGTTTTCTGTGGTGACCTGCTGCTCCCTAACTGATGCAGAATACAGGAGTCTTCTGGCCACACAATGCATTATGTGAGTTATATGTAGGCAGGTTGAGGGATTTTGGAAATCAAGCCATTCAGAATGGCTTGTCCATTAGTAGTTTTTGCAAATGGAAATAAATTTCTCTTGGGCTAAAAGAGACAGTTGTTAGAAAAATGCAATCTGTGAGAGCATCGTATTCAGTGCTGCAGTATTTCAACTAAAAGATATATAAATAAGATAAAATTCCTACCTCATTTACTTTATTTATGTAATGTAGCCTGCAAGTAAGTAGTTGGCCCCATCATACTTTGTGCTGAAGTTATAGCCACTTAGGCAGGTGGACACCACTAGAATTATGGAAAAGGATTAACCTTATTTAACACTGTAATTTATTTTATTTTGTTGAAACGTCCCTTCTACTTTTTTTGGATGAAATTCACCCTTCCTTCAGGTCTCAGAGGAAACCTGGAAATGATAACACTTTTTTGGAGGCATGGAATGACACTCCACCGCCCTGGGGAGGCATCTGTATGTAGTGATGCAAGCAGAACAGTGCAGCAGGAGATTTCACCTGTGACCTACTCAGTTTTGGACTCTATTCAGGAACACACTTATGCACACATTTCCTGCTCCTTGTTATGTCCCACTAGAACTTAAACATGTGCTCAAGTGTCATTTGGTGCAGGAGTGCTTTCCTGACCAAAAGCAGGAGAGAAGAGGCTTCTGTCCCAGGGCCCTGCTCCTCCGTGCCACCCTGCCTGGTGCCTCTGGCAGCACAGCCACGGGATGGAGGGGTGCACCTGGACACAGGCATCACCTGGACACAGGCATCACCTGAACACAGGCATCACCTGGACACAGGCATCACCTGAACACAGGCATCACCTGGACACAGGGATCACCTGGACACAGGCATCACCTGAACACAGGATTCACCTGAACACAAGGATCACCTGCCCCGAGGATCACCTCACAAGGCAACACAAAACATGTGCTCCCCACAGCTTTGCTTAACGACTGTGGAGTCTGCTCAGGGCTTAATGAGGGAAAAGAGAAAAGCTGTTGGGAGCTTCTGCTTATTTTATGTCAACAATTAAACTTCCCTTGTTCTTGATCCATGTGAATGGATGGAATCCCATGGATTTAAAGGTATCCTCACTTGGCACTAATGATTGGAATTTCATCGGTGCTATTAGATTATTTTCATTCTGAACATGAGTTTGCTTGCAAACATACTTCCACTTTGCATCTTCCGTTTTTAAAATCTGAACTGAATACGTATGGGGCTAGACACTGCACGTTCCACATTTCTAAGCATTCCTGTCTTCATTGTTTGTACGCAATGCTATGAAGCAAGAGAAGCTCCATTGCTACTCTTTGCTGGAGGGCTAGTTCCACTGGAGATGCTAAAATGATTTCACTACTCTATGTATAATTCATTGAAATGTTTTAATGGTCAAAGAGAAATGGGAAAATGGGCTGTACAGTGCACATATGCCAAGTGTAAGGACATTACTTTTTTCCTTTGTCCAGTTTCGTCTCCAGGATTTTTTCTATGAACACACAGGTTGCCATAGGAAGAAGCCCAATTTCTAAATCTGATTCCTTCTGCTCATAATAAAATCTTTATTAAACAAGCAGTGGAGTAAAGCTAAATTAATCATGAGCAGCTAGATCTACCGACGCACTTCTGTGCCACGACTGTGAAAATGGCAGCACATAACAGTTAGGCATCTGCTCCCCGTGGCTGTTCTGTGCCCTGAGCAAGGTGCCCAGGCTCCTGCTGGATTTTATGGAGGCAGTTGGACCTTTTGGAGTGAGGCATATAATAGTTAGACTGCTGGGGAGAACAGGCTAATGCTGGTGGTAAGGAAAAGCTGGGCACAGCAAAGTGAATCTTAGCCCAGGTGGTTCTCTGAGATCATGTTGATCCTAAAGGAATAGCGGGTAATAAATGTGGCATGGAGTGTGGAGCACAACTGTAACCCTTCTAACACAGAAGGCATTCACAGGCCACCTGCCTGAGAGCCTTGTAAGGCCCCTCCTTGTACAAAGTACGTGGTCAAGGAGCAGAAAACCACCTTCCCTGGCTGTCCACAAAACAAGATCAAACCTCATTTTACTTCCCTGTCAGGTCTCTCTGGCAAACACCTGAAAGTCAGTTTTGCTCAACTGTTCATCACATTTCTAATCTGATATGTTTCTGGCTTAACTGTAAATTAAATTGAACTGTTTCAATCATCATTCCTCGAACAACACAGAGAGTAAATTGCACATTCAAATGAAAATGCATATTCACATCTCTTGTAATAACAGACCGATTATTAATTACTAGCTTTTTTGTAGATGTGCTTTTCTTTGTAGATTTACACCTATTTATCTACATACACTTCAATAGATAGATTGATAAATAGACAGGTGTACATATCTACAGTATAACAATCTGGTAATCCATTTCCTTTTCAAAAATTATGTATTTTTACTTAGATTCAACTAATTTATGAAATGTGTTAATCAGGTCAGTTGTGCAAACTTCATAACCTGACCTTTCTGAAAAACATATATCAGAAAGGGGGTTGTTATTATTAGAGAGGTATCTGAGAGTTCGAATAGTTTCTGTGCAAACAAAAAAATTTTCATGATAGTGAATTTATTTTACTCAATGGAAACGTTTGTGCTGGAGTAATGTGACAAACGTTTCCGGAATTGCATCTAATATGGAAGTGTCCTGTATTTTTTGGCACTGTGGACATTGATGTAAAATATTAACCACTCAGCACTGAACACACTGTCAGATGTGAAGAGCACTGAAAATAAGATCTGCTGTTGCTTGAGAATTGAACCTGTTGTTTGAGCTTAGATTTGTTTCTAAAAATCTAGTGCCTAGAAAGATGGTAACTTTTGCTGTATACAAGATGTTCAAAAATGATTATTTTAAATATATGGTTTAGAAAAGTACAATTCTCAAGCTAAGGCATTTTGTAAGAAGAAAAACAAAAAGCTGTTACAAGACTGTTTCATTGCTAAGCTATAAACCCCACCCAAAATATATATTTTTAATAGAAATGGAAGCCAGTATAACAGATGAAGCCTCTCAAAATGTAATCACAAACCCCATTACTGTTAGGAGTGTTATACTACCAGGAAAAGAAAAACAATATGCACACAAATATAGATCTAAAATTTACCTTCCTTAATCTGCTCACCAAGATAGGAGGTAAAGGTCATACTGCAAAAAACCCCCATTTTATAATAACAGCTGTTGGTTGGTTTGCGAATATTTCTTTTAAATGAAAATAGGATAAAGCAACATACCGTGTTTTATTTTATATTTATAAAAATGACTAATCTTAATGAAGTAAACTTGCAGCTTGAAAGTGTTGTAAGATCACTAGTTCTCATTCCGACCAGTGTTCATCCCAGAAAACACGTGGCCAATGTTACAGTTAAAACCCAGCACATATATTATAGGACAGGAGAAATAAAAATATTGAAAAAGACAAAAAAGAAAAATTGATGTCAAACATGACTTGTGTTTTTTTTTCCATACTTAGAAAAATATTGAATTTTTTTTTAAGATTCACCTTCTTCCTTAGTAACTGGTTTATGGTTTATGTTTCTAATGAAGAGCCACAATGGTTTTCTCTGCAGCTCTTATTCCTTCACTCTGAAAGCCATGGTATCTGTTGATGGGTAGAGAAGGAAAGAGAATGGAGAATCTTCCTCAAATGAAGAATAAAAAGAGCTACTCTACTTTTTTCTTTTTCTTCTCATTGAGGTTGACCTTTGCTGTGGCTTATGCATCATACTGAGTTGCAAAATGAGGTGCACGTATTAATGCCTAGAAATATTCAAACTTACTTTTCCCTCCCTTCCATCCCAGTTTCCCACTAGGTGAGATCCAGTGAATTTCAGAGGATGCAAAGTTAGTAGTCGTGGTCTGATGCTTTGAAGAACCAGGTCTATCTTGCCCAGCATATCACTTTAAAAAAAATCACAGTTTGCTATTTTTCCACTGCTGGCAATGCAAAAAGCAGCAGGACTACTTGTCTAACTTCTTTTATTTCCTTTAAAGAAGATGCAGAATTGCAGAGTCTGAAGAGCAAGTGTAAGAGCAAGAGACTGGTTAGTCATGAGATTCTCGTAGGTGATGATAAAGGTTAACAGCAAACAAGGAGTTTGTTCCTAAACAACAGGACTATACTGAATGGTTTTTTAAATAAAAGAGTAGACTAGTATTACTTGAATTTAAAATAAAGTTTGTCAAAAAAAAAAAAGGGGGGGAAATTAAACAAAGCTCAATTAAAAGAGCATAAACAGAAGTGGTGGCATATTCTCTTGAAAATTCTTATCCACAGTTTTATAGGGATCAGTTGTTTGGGTGTAAGCAAAAATATCCAAGTGTTTGGATCAACTTTTTCTGAAAAAACGTCGACAAAAATATTTCTACTTTTCTTTCAGCTCACAGTGAAAATTTTAGGGTTTTGTTTCATTTCGATCCGTTCATAACTCACATGTTGTAGCTCAGGCTCGCGGCTGAATTTTTAATGATGAGCGATGGCGGCGTCGAAACATTTCCAGCGAGTATAACCTCGGCAAAGGGCTCCTTCAAGACGTTGTTTCCCTGCACGGGCAGCATTAGCCTGAGTGAGTGTGAGTGCTGCAGATCCTCACAGCGGCTGAGAGCAGAGCTGTGTGCTTCACCGGTGACATGTGGAAAAGCAATCAGACACTGGATTACACGGCTGTCACTGCCCATTTGCCTCCTTTATCTCTACTCACTCTAAGCTCCTGCAAGGCCTCCCTGGTAATGACACTGCTGGGCAGAGCAAGACAAAAATGGGCAAGAAAGAATGGTTTTGGCGTACGTAGACTTTATGTTTCCGATTTATTTGCAAAGCAGTTAGATTTTTTTTTTTTTTATCCTTGATACATTTCTGCCATTATATACTTGAAGAAATATTTGCTAAGTATAAAGGTTACTTCATCCTTATAAAGGTTACTCTTAAACTGTTGGCAGGTTTATGTTCAATGTGACTAGAAGCCTGTAAGTGTCCTACTACTTCATTTTCCAATCAGTTGCCCCAATCTTTATATATTTATAGATATTATATATTTAATATTTATATAAATTATTGATTATTATATTTACAATGACATAGTATATGAAATATATATTATTTATATAAATTTGTTATTAATTTAAATAATATAATATTTATAAATACAGGGGACATCTAAATAAACTTGAGGAACTGGTATGTTTAAGGAAGTAAGCCCTGTTGGGTGGGGAACACAGGTTTTCCTGCACACATTTTGCTGAAGAGTCCAGGTGTGAACTTGCCAATTCACCTGCCTGCAGTCTGCCCCTTCCTACCCCGATTCATAGGACACTCAGGTTAAAGCCAGTGTCTGTAATGCTTATTTATGTGTCTCCAGCAGCCAAGTAAGCAAATCCCACAGCGAGAAAGCAAGTAGCTCAAGAATTTTAGCCAACCTGAGTTCCCATCTGCACATGAAGAATTGTCTTGGCTATACCCTTGACATTGGAAAAATAATAATAATAGGATCTGGCCTTACTGAAGAATTAGAACATAAGCCTCTATATACTGTATTCAGAAGAGATTTTTCCTCCCAGTCAAAATGCACCATCTGATAATGAATTTTCTTCACTGTAGATGCAAAGCCTGCAATTGACTGCTTGAATTTTAGTGGTTTAGGGAAAGAATTCTGCAATTTTTATCATTACTTCAAACAAGCAGTAGGCAGTGCCATCTTTGGGGAGCACGGGAAGGGAGGTTTTATTTTGATTTGTTGTGCTGTAAACATGAAAAACCATGAATGGACTTAATTTTTTTGCTTAGAACAGAATAAAACTATGGATCACTGTAATTCATTTAGGTTCTGTGAGTCATTTTACATTAATTTTAGTAAAGATGATACATGCACTGGAGGAGCCTTGAGAGGAGCAACAAATTAAATAAAAGAAGAGAAAACTAACGTGATTGTAACATACAGTGTTTTTTGTGTCTTGGTTTTTCTTATGAACTTGTAAAGTGTATAACTTTACCAATAGGATGCTCGTTAGAATGACTTTCATGGTCATTAACTTAGATACTCAAACACACAGAAATAATTACACAAATGTTTAGCTGTGTCGTTTAGCCTTTTATACAGAAAATATCACAAGCTACAAATGCTGCTTGCAAATGCTGCAGCTTAAGAGTCAAACTGACCTTTCTCAGAGCTTTTTCCATTGACAGCGTAGCATTTGATGGAATAAGTCATAATGATTTTAGCTTTCCATTCATAAAGGAGTAAAAGATGATTACTTTCCGCAGAAATAAGCAGATAGGAACTCAGTGTCCTCTGCAGCTGATGAATAAACACCCAGAACTGTATAGCACTCTGGGGACTGCGGAAAAAGGCAGGATTATCTGTTTCAGCCTCTTTCCTTAGACTTTTTTCTTACTGACCCTTAACTAGGAAGGACCTTTGACTGCAGAATAAGGAGCAGCTTGGTCATGTGTCTTTCAGAGTCAAATCTGCTGCTCTGATCTTTTTCAATTTTTACTTTGCAAGTTCAAGGTGAATGTTTCCCTCAAAAAACCACTCTCCACAGCGCTCTGATGAGGTTATTCAAAACAAGTAATGTCTGGTTTATGTAATGTTTTCCCGTCTTTAATTAAAGCATGATGCATTGCTAACGTGACTATAGCACCAAGGAACGGAGTACTTAAAAGAAATGGTTTTTCTCAGGGTGAATCTGAAATTATGCAGTGGAAAGTTCCTTACTGGAGAGACAATAAAGCTCCAATGTGGATTTTTAGTATCTTAGATTGAGGAGGAGCAGTGAATAAAATATATCTGAAGACTATGCCAACAGAAAAGAAAAAGAAAAAAAGGCCCCAAGAGAACAGGGCTCAAAAAAAGTCAGTTTGCTTATCAAAGGGAAGTTTTCTACAAACACTTCTTCTAATGCTTTTTTTAACCTCATTTTCATTAACTTTACTTTGGGTGTTGCTTCATTTTGCTGGGAGGATTCACACCGCAGTAAATCACATAGCACATTTCTATTATTCCTTCTGATATTTATTCTACTTTTTTTTTCTTTTTTTTTCATTTTAAAGCCACCATTTTTCTTACCCCCAGCAGGCCCTACCCAGTTCCCAATTCAACGGAAGCCTCCCACTGACTTTAGTGGGAATTGAATCAAACCTATATTCCCTATGCCATGTCAAATTAATATTTCTCCTTAAAATTTTCATCCTTCTAACACTTGTAAGGCCATCCTTTAGTTGTTCCTTGGCAAAGCCTTTCTGTTCATAGACATCTTCCCATGAAAACATCTGCTGTCATTCTAAATATAGTATTTAGCTCTTCACGTAGAAGACATTGTGGCAACAAATTAAGGACCAAGAAAGTAGTTTTCAAGCTATGTGCATCTTTGGTCTCATCTAAGTTATTCATTCTGCAGTTTACATGATTAAAAAGCTTATTAAAAAAAAGGGGGGGGAATTAAAATAATTGTCATCTGTAATTATGTAGGAGAACATGCACTCGGGAAAACTTCAAACTCACTTTGTGATACCAACGTTGGCAACACAATGATGAAGAGGAAGTCTTTCACAACCAGACATTACCCCATCAATCAGTTTGCAGTCAGGAGAAAAATTGACTTTGTCATGATATGGTTCTTAAAGCAAAAGTAATAAATTCTATACAAACAGCAAGCCTACAGCGTAGCTAATTTATTCATTATCCACCCCAGAAAAATAATTAAGTCATGCTTTCTTTCCTGGCTCTTCATTACAGTTTAGCCTTTTTCTGCAGCAGTCAGTGACTGAATGCTTATTAAAATAAATTAGCTGCAAAACTTTTAACTCTGTCTTAAAGAAAAACTAATCCACTTTTCTAGTGGAAACAACATTGATTAAATAAACCGAGTTTCATGCCGAGACAACTAATTCCTTTAGCCACAGTTTCCAATCTTAAATCATGTTGTATCTGTACTAGTTTGAGAAGTATATAATGAGCTGTGAGTTTATAATTGGTGCTAACCTCTCTCTGTATGCATTTCAGTTTATTTTAGCCTGGGTGATTTTAGTGACGGAATGAAACCAATGCACAACCTATAGATATTCTTGTTCCTGTGTATCTTTTTTCCAGGCTGCACACCCCCTCTCATTCAGGCACACTCTGTTATTCCTCTGATCCAGCTGTTGCAGACAGGCTGCCTTGACGTGAAGTAACTTCCTCGTATCAAACCGCTTCACAGTTACTGCACAGGAACATCACTTTAAGAAAACAAGTATTTACAAACTTGCTCATATCTCACATCACACACGTGGAATGCGGAGTATTTAAAACAATATTTGATCCTGACCCACAGACAAGCCGAATTAATGGAAACAATTCTTTCAAACAATTTGTGTTTCGCATGAAAACTACATTGTACAAGGCCAAGTGGGCAAATAAATCTGAAGGAATTGTCGTTAATTGACCTGTGTAGAGTTGCCCACGTTATTACTTTAAAAAATATATAGATTTATACTTTTTAAAATAAATATTCTCTTTCACACCACCAGCAGTAATCAGCCAACAGTTTGCTAAGTAAAGTAATCTAGTGATGGGTCAATCAGATCACACACACACCAGCTCCCACAACAAAAGAGATAATAAGAATTTGATGTGAAATAATGATTAAATTAATATAATAACTAGGCCAGGGACAAATCCATCACCCCTTCCCAAGACCAACCTTGTCACAGGGCGTCAGAGGGGCTGGCTGATGCAGAAGCACAGCTCAGCACTAACTGCAGCCTGAGGGTGCCGACATCCTCTGCACACACAACAGTCCCCTGTGCTCTCGTGCACTTCCAGTGGCTCTGAATATTTATAAAACCCTCAGCCTCATCTTCAGCACCCCATTCAGCTCCTCTGCTTTAGCAAGGCTGTTTTTCTAAAGAAAAGATCCTGTACATCATGGATCCTCGTCCCTGTAGTCCCTCATTACCGGCTGCCAAAGCTTCTCAGGATGGCACAATACCCCTGCACAGAGCAGCCAAACGACCTGCTGTTTGAGGCTGGCTTTTGTCCCAGCGCACAAGAACAATTTTGATGAAACAGGGAAAAGAAAATAGAAAAATCTCCTCTGCCTCATACGCTGATGGGTCCAACTGCCCCGAGTAGGAGGGGAGAAGGTCTGCAAGGGTTCTGGAGTGCCAAGAGCATTCCCCAGGCAGGGCTTGCTCTGGGATAGTTAATGCATTAGCAAACAAATACCTGGTGGGCCTTGGCGACTGCTCCATCTCCTGGGCTGCCTGAGCGCTATGGGTCCTGAGACAGGGATACAGGGATAGGTGGATACAGGGCCTGTGAGGGTCTGGCACTGCCCTGCTGCTGGGGTTGTCCCTCTGTCCCCAGAGCGGGCAGCCAACAGTCTCCCGGCCGTAATCCGTGAGACGACAGTGCTCCATCCCACGCAACAACTCCTCAAAATTCCTCTTGAAAAACCCACAGGTGCTGCAGGATTGGCAGAACAGAGGGAGAAAACATTTTCTTTATTGTCACTTCCCCCCCCCCACACACACACACACAACCCTTTCAAATGCGTCCCTTCCCTTTCTCTCTTCGGCTCATTTTGTCCGAGCCAGACTACGGGAGCAAGAGGGAGGGAAGGGAATATCTCTGGTCTGACAGAAAACTCCTCTTCTGTAGGCAGGAGCTCACCGAGGGACTCTGCCTAAGAGAGGGCTCTACATCTTGTATTGATAATGTCTGTGCTATCTTTCCCTTACGCTGTGGTTACAGCTGTATCCTACAGTATGTATAAATTCTACCTATCTGTAATTTTTTTTACATAACAGCAGTAAGTGTATAAGTAACCAAACCAAACACTAATAATTAATTGTAAAGAATCTTTGAAAAGGTAAAAACAATTTCTCTGTATTACACCAGTGAAACATTCTGAGAAGGTAGCTTACCCATCTCAGGTGAAAAACGGGCTACGGCAGAATTGTTTTGTTATAGTAATATGTACAGTTCTTCTAAGAGCTGAATAGCAGAAAATATATTTGCTTCATGTATTGATACAGCAGTGAAGAGATTTACATTTTTCTGGAATTAATTTGGTGTTAATATTTTCCTGTGAAAAATCCATGACCTTCAATTACACGTGTATTTCCATAGGAATATTTAAAGATGGTTTCTATGATATACTTCTATCTTCTGATGACTGGAGGCCTCTAACAGACTAAATAAATGAAAAAATGTCCTCTTTGTAGTAGTTCTACTAGATACTCTCTCATCAATGACAACTCATTTAATTTGATATATGGCAGTAGCTTTCTGTTCCTCATTTGAATAATCATAAATCTTATCATTAATTAGCCTTCAAGGTAAAAAATTTTGATTATTATGTGTAAAAAAACCCCAGTGTTTTTGAGTATAATTTTCAAAGTATTTTTTTTGCAGCATAAAGTAAAAATGATTACTTTCTGGTGGACCTAGGCATTACATTTTTCTCAGCCCAGGTTCTGTGTGGAAACAGACATTATAGAGAGAGCAGTACAAGATAGCAGGAAAGTTTTTGTAATGCTTTAGTCAGAATATGTTTTGAAAGCGAACTGGTTCTAGGAACTTGGTTACTGACACTGGGATGAAGCCTGAAAGAAAGGATTACTCTGCATGCTAAGTGAACATTTTGTTTTCAGCCTGGTTTACGGACCTAAATAAAACAAGTTACACTTAATATATATGCAGAGACTGCTTGAGTTTTGGCAGCTGCTTTAGGAAGTGTAAACCATGGAGGTGGACCACGCCATCAGGAGAAGGAAAACAAATCCCTTTATACACTCATTGTTAACTAAATTGTTTCTTTGGCAGGATTTTAAATAATGCACTAATTTGCTACGAATATTCACAGAGCTGAAGTCCGAAGTGTTGAGTCAAGTCTAAGAAAACGGGTACGTACATAAAAGCATGTCTATGCAGAGTTAAATACATGTGCACTGTACATGAACACACAGAACTGGGGACAACGAAGGCCTTTGGGCCAAGATTTAGGACTCTGATAAGACTCCAGGAGCTGAGGTTGGCTTCTTGCACTGAAGAGTGGCCTGTGAGCTCACAGAAACAAGAGATGACAAGATGGTTTACAAATTCCCAGAGCACTTTAAATTTATATTAGAATATAAGGTCCTCCTTTACAAAATTTGTATTGCAACTGAGCAAATAAAACATGAAACAGTGAGGTGCTGCAGTAACAGAGAGGATTATTGTGCATTATTTTTCCGAAGTCTGACAACTGTCAACAAAAAACATTTCTGGACAGTCCAACTTTGCTTACAACCTTTGCCAAGAAAATTTTTAATGCCCTCTTTCAAGCACATATCACCTTTGGTTACGTTTTTGCTCCATGTATATGCTATTTCCCCCATTAATGAAGCATTTAAAATGTTATTTTTATACAATAATTGGAAATTAATAATTAGCTATTAAAAAGGAAGATGAGGGAGAATGTGTAGTCTACTTCTTTTATTACAGTTTCTCAGAATATACCAAAAATTATGGGATAAAGAATGAACACGTGGTGTTTTTGTGCCATTTTTATTCTTACTCTTGTACAGTTGAAAATGTTTTTCAAAAAGGTAATATATTTTTAAGAAATCATAAAAATCTGACACAATTTAGTTTTGCGTGTCACACGTCCCACTTTTGAAGACCTATTTCTTGATCCTCTTCGGGAAGGTTGCGAGGAATGAGAGCTGACATTCCTGAAATTACAGGCTTGAAATAGTGATTCTACTGTAATTTTTCTACAGCCAGTGGGCCCACTCTGCAGCCTTGGCGCTGGGGGACCCAGAGCCTCCCTCTGGAGTCTCTGGATGACTCAGAAGGGAGCGTATGGAGACTGGTTTCCAAATTAGCCACTTCCAGACAGCGTGGCTCACTCCCGCTATGACTCAAATTTAGTGCGAACACATTTTCAGGAGTTTCAATATTATGATTTCCAAATCACTGTAGCAGTCATATTTCCCACAGAATGAATCCCAGCCCTGTGTGTAACAATTCCTGTAATTTACTGTCCTTGGGAGCCCGACCTTCGGTGCCTGAAGGGCCTGGACTCCATCACTTGGGTCAGTCCGGGGTTTTAAGGGCAACAAAATGCAGGCTCTTCCTTAAGTGCCCTTGTTTTTGATATCCATGCTCCCCTCCACTGGATCCTGCCTCCATGGCAAGAACTGCATTAAAAGAGGTGCTCGAAAAAAATCTGTCCTGAAAGTCATTCATCCAGCACTGAGCGTTTACTTCTCATAAAATTAGGACTTCTGACTTGTTCAAGTGGATGCAAGTCGCCCAGCTTCGTAACTGGCTAGATGAGGCAAGCCCAATACTTGGAAGAGTCTGTCCTTCACAGTCATATGCTAGCATTCATTAGTGTTATCATCATCAAAATGGAAATTATTTTCTCTTTTTGAATGTTATTAGAAACTAGGCATTAGCTGGTTTGATACTGTAACTTACAATTCTAAATACTTTCAAATTAAGAGACATGCCGTACATTTTCAATGAACTAATGTGCAATTTGTAACAAGTGAAATATATCAAATGAAAATGATTTTGCAGTGATCTAAACCCAATTAACCTCAAAGAATGTTATATGAACATAGACTGTGAACGATTTTAATTATAGCTGGAAATGCTATGCAATTATTGACCAAGTTTGGCAGAGACGTTTTATGTTGCCTACTGTTACTGCGTACTGTTAGCTTTTTAATTTGGAAGCAGAGAAAGTTAATGTCAAATCACACTGGTAATTTGAAGAGTCATGGACTGAATACTTGTTGGCCACTTGAAATAATAATTTAGGCGGCCTTTCCAAAATAAAATTTCCTTTAATGAAAAGGAAATAAACCATAACTGTTATACCACAGGTATGTGCTTGAAATAATCTTAAATTAAAATATATTCGTAAAGGAACAGATATCAAGCAGTGCCAATTGTTGCTTCTAATTATGAAAATGTTTGCTGGTAATCTCAAAAGTCTACCTAGAAGTCCTCAGTTACATGGAGTTCTCTGGAGTCTGAAACTGTAGTTTCAGGAAAAACTATGATCTGAGGATGATATTTTTATAGCAGCTGGATAAAGTTCAAAATGGTTCCAACCATTCCTCAGTACATAAAGACAAAACAATCAAATGCAAAGACTTTCATGCTTGTAAATATATCTGTGATGTCTTTATTCCATTTGAAAGTTCAAATAGGTAATACAAATTATCTTCATTTTAAAAAATGCCAGTGCATAGAATTTAACATCTTTTCTTTTTTTTCAGAAGAAAAACAAATCACTTCTCTGCATTCGTTTGCTGTTTAATTTAAACACGCACAGAAGTACAATAATATTCCCATTTTACAGACAAAAATAAGGCAAAGAGAAATTTAAACACTGGAATAAAGGATCTGCTAAGGGATTCACTATAAAGCTGTGTTCTTTCTATTAAGAAGCTGTGGACATAGCACGTATTTTGTGCTTTCATGTTATACAAAGCCCTTCTTGGACTGCACAAGGTAATGCTGCATTTGACACAGAAACAGAATAATTTAGGTTGTAAGGGACCTCTGGAGATCATCTGGTCCAACCTCTCTCTCAAAGTAGAGCCAGCTTTGAAGTTAGAGCAAGCTTCAAAGTTAGACCAGGTTGCTCAAGGTCATATACAGCCGAGTTTTGAATATCTCCAAGGACAGAGATTCTACAACCTCTCAGGGCAACCTATTCCACTACTTGACCACCCTTATTTTGGAAAAAAAGGTATTTTCTTATATTACGTTCTACTGTTAGTCAGACAGTCTTCCCATAGAAAAGTCTTGTCTCATGAGGTAAAAAAGAAACGTTCAAACGAATTCAATTTGTTCATGTTTTTTGTTTTGTTTTTTTACTCAGAGAAGAGTGATATTAACTGCAGAAGGCACAAGAAAATATCTGATAGACAAGAGCTGCTGTTAATTTTCAGTATGCTGCTTTTGGAGGCCAGCTATGCTTGAAAGACATTTTTTCTAGTGATTGTATAGAGTCTGTGTTGCCATTATCCACGTATTCTTGTGATTTTATAAGTTAATTAAACCCAGGAAACAGCATTCAGAAGCACTGAATTTGAAATTATATTCATAAAGATGGGTTTTGATCTCTTACCCAGCAAACTTTTACCCTTGGAAGAATGGAGTCCTAATAATCACAGAGAGCCATTTGTCTCAGGGCAAAGGGTTTGATCGGTGTAAAATCATCAGTAGAGATGAGGAAACAATGGAAGAGGAGATTAAGAACTTTTCTAAAAAAGGGGCAAGCATAATCAATAGGCAAATCGAGTATTGGACTTGCCCAGATTGATATCAGAGGGAAAACCTGAACCTGAAGGCTGAACAGAAAAGACCACAGGAGGAACCAAGGACCCCTGAAAGATCTGATCACAAACCAAACCATTCTGTGGATAATGAAAAGGAAGGGAGTTGCTTGCAAAGTTGTGGTTTTCCCTCCTTTGATCTATCTCCCATGGTTTGCTTATGAGGAAAAGAAAAGTAATTGATTAAAAGAAATGATGTAAATTCTCCATTTTATTTAGTCCACTTACCTCTAAAGAATAAAATGAGGTGGAATGTTGCAAGAAGCATGCTTCTGTTACAAAGATTACACATGGATGAAGTGTAGCTTGATTAGAATAAGCAACTTCTGGCATGAAATACTCCCCTAAATGCCCAGATAGTACTTAGAAGGATATTCATGGCATTGTGAGTTACATCCTCCTGTAGTAAACACAAATCAGCTAATTAAAACTGTAATCAGATGTTTAAAATAAATTGCATCACGCCCCACTGTGTAGCAAGTCGAAAGCTTTGGAAAAGGCTTGGAAGATTTCTGGTGGTGGAGAGCTCCTCGTGACTTGCCCGAAGTGGATCTCTGGTGCTTGGCAGTACCTCTGTAAAGGAAGGCAGCCTTTATCCTGTGCTCTCTCTCCTGCCCTGAATCTCCTAATTACAAGATGTCCATCATTACTCTCTTTAGGGTTCTCTGTCAGTCTGAGGAGACTGGGTCTCTACGTAAAGTTTTTCCTTACCTCTGGGCCTAGTCTTGGTATGCTGCAATTTTCCTGAAAAGACTGTGGAGTGAGCTAGCACAGGGGTTTTGTGGGGGGGGTTATTTAGGATTCTCTCTTTTCGATGGATTCTTGTGCCATTCAAAAAATTTTCAGCTGATGCACTGAGTCCTTCCATCCCTGAAGCAGTTAAAGCTGCTTGCACCATTTTTATTATATACTGCTCAGAGTCTGAGGTTTAGGACTTTAATTTGAGATTGACAGATCACCTTAAATTTTACTTTGAAGGGAAAAAAATCAAAAACAACAAAAAAGCCCCGCACCATGAACTGTACGAGCATTATAATAAAATAACCTTGAAGAGACAACTTAATTAGTATTTAAGTGATCCTGAATTACAATGAAATTCCTATGGAAATGTGAACACCCACCTGAATATCAAATAAAGTCACAAGATCATTGCCTTTACAGTAAATATAATTTCAGTTCATAACAACTGGATTTCTTAAAGAATATATCATCAGAAGATAATACATAATTTCAAAGATTTAACCATAGGCATACATGATGCATTGGCTTACGGGAAGGACCGGGAATAAGCAAGCCTAAATGTTTAGTATGAGCTGAGTTCATGCAGGATGACCTTGGAAAAGTCATTTTCACCTGCTTGTGCTTCAGCCAGCCCAGCTGGAATATTGCATAAAAAGCGAAAGACAATTGATAAGCAGATGCTGTTTTTAAGCTGGCCATCGAGTGACATACCTGAATTTCTGGTGGGTATAATTTCACACTGAAGGCAAAAAGGGCAATTGGTGCCCCTGTCCTATTTATGGCTGTGCTTGTTTGTTTGTTTGTCTGTTTGTCTTGTTGTTTTGTTTTTTTTTTTTACTACATACATATGGGTTACACATAGGGGAAAAAAAAAACAACACATTTTTAATGGAGAGCTGTTATTCAGTCTTCTGTTTCTACCCCTTTCTTTATCTCCATAGCAAGGCGCTTTGCTAACTGTGAAGAAACAAAACTCTCTCAACATCAAGTTGAGCCCAGAAGACATCCTGACATTAGCACAAGCACGATGATTCACACTCCACATGAAGCTTTGCAGCCCAGGGGACCCACTGTTTTCTCTTTTTCCTGAGATACCTTTGCAACATCAGTTCAATGAACTCTGAAGTGAAAGCTGGAGAGACGCAAATGCTCAAGAAACAAAAAAAAAAACACCCCTTTCCAAGACAGAAAAGCTGCTGGAGACACAAACCCAAACCCATTCTCCTCTCAGGTTTTGCTGGGAGGTTCTGCAGCCAAGCCAAGCCTTGCCTCAGTCTGTGCCCATGGCACTGCTCTGCTCACTGGCTTCAGGGACTACAGCGAAGCAAATCCTCATCTATGGGGCTGAAAACTGGGAGACACATAAATAAGTAGGTTTTTTAACGTTTTGGTGAAATTTGAGCTATTTTAAGAAACATTTTTCTCTCCTCTTCCAAAAGAAAATTTAGAAAATTAAAATGCGAACGATAAGAAGCAGCTGAAACAGAGGAGACAAGTAAGGAACGTGATTACAGAGCTGCGGAAAAGGACTTGCTAGATTAGGGGCAAGTGGTTTAGAGAGAGACATTTGGAACAAAAGCAAGGATACTTTAGCAGGTTTATTCCAGGATAGATTGGATTTTGGTGAGGATGAAATACATCAGTGATTTTCTGGGGATAGCAAAAAGAAAGAGTGAGAAAAGGTAATGAGGCATGTGGCTTTCCTGTCAGTCTGGGAAATGATCTTTCGATATGTGGAAAAGCAAATTTGATCCCAATGAATGTGTGCTACAGATTATTAGGGAACAATAATAAGACAATCAAATAGAAATGGCAGAAAGTGCTCCCCTCTCCCCTGAAAAAAACCCCTGCCTCTAAATTTTGTATTGAAACCATAGTGAATACAAAATTAAATCACTCAAAAAATGAAGTAAATTAATTTAAAAAAAAAAAAAGGCAATGTTTGTCAGAAGCATCCTGAGGTCAAACCTACCATGACTGATTTGTCTACGGTAAGATACATTCTTAGTATGAATTTTAAAGAACTGAAGCTTCATGTGTTCTTTTGATAACAAATAGCAACAACAGGATCCCAAGTCATTTAAAATAATACATTTCAAAAACTAGTGGTATCTACCAGTACCTCTGATAACTGCATTTTTTCAAGTTTCCAGTTCCGTACCTTTGGGCTGAGATGTAAAACAATTTCATTCCTCGTGACAGTTTTTGCAGTTCTCTCCTAGGAGCTGCTGGCAGTGCTGCTGTGATGTAACGAAAGCTAAAGTTACCTGCAATAGAATGAATCATTCATTAACTAGAACAGCCTTGTGACCTGCCTCGATTACTCCCAAAATGATTTGGTGGTGGTGACGATGAAGATGGTGATGCTGCAGAGCAGCCTTGTTGTGTCTGTCTCACATTGAGGCCCAATGTTGCTCAATTACAGCGGGTTAAATTAGCAAAATTCTGTTCAGTGTAAAATGACAGCTACACTGCAGCACCGGGCTCTCTCCAGAGCTTTCTGAATCTGCTAAAATGTCTTTTAGATGTGCTACAGGGCACAGTGCAAAGTGCTGTGACAAAACACTTAATCAAATGCTTAACTTTAAGCATATGTGCAATACCATCCTCATTCAGCAAAGCAGTAACTGTGTGATTAATGTCAAATAAATGGGACAAAGTAAAACCATGTGCTTAAAATCTAAGCTTAAATGCTTTCTTGAGAGTACAATATATAACTTATTCCCCTAACAGAACCATATTCCAAATTCTTGGCTGAACAGTGATTTGAACAATGTCACACATGGACCTCTGACAACAACACATGAGTGAGTAGGAAGTATTATTTCTCAGCAGAACGAGAAAATTCCTTGTTTCCATATAGTTAGATGACAAGTAAACTCATGGATGGATATTCTTTGTTGCTCCTAGTCTACCACTGGGGGAGACTCCTCGTGTATTAAACTTGGCCGTACAGAATGACACTTCAGAAACACTGCTTCTCTCACAATAATGGGAAATTATGTTTAAATTCACTGACCAAAGAGAGATGGTGTAAAGATGAGACTCTTTCATGGGGCCCAAAACCACTCATGACTGGCAGCCACTGGTAACAATACTGTTTCTGTAATAAAAAACTATAAATCTTTCAGTGTAATGAATTATCATTCTCAAGGTTTTTAAAGCAAAGTTCTGTGTTATAGGATACAAACTTAAGCCTTACTTATGATTTGGACATCTACTCCCAATAATGATTTTTCTCTTCCCTTGCAATTTCCACTTGAAACAGGGAGGTGTTAGTTCCTGATTTGGTGAGAATTGTTCTAGCTATTAATGTTCTATTCTATTAATTGACTGATCATTTGGAAAACACTACAGTATGGCTACTTTTTATCTATTCCTTAAATTTTATTCAGTACAAAGCTCAGCTCTCTGAACTGCTGCCACATTTTTCCTAAATTTACATATCCTGGGATATGCATAAGTAAGGAGACTAGGGAAAATGAAATACATCTCTGCCACCACAATCTCAAGACATTTCAAACACTCATTTACTTCTCTTAAAAGTATGCTGCACAGTATTTCTAAAGCCAGGCTGCTAGAAAATTTGGGTGCTTATGACTTAGAGTGTTACTAGGTCCATTCGATTATCCTTTCATCTGGAATTTGCAGCACTACTTCAGCACCTCTATTGTGTTTTGAGACTCTGGGCCCTTTTGTGCTGAAGCTTAATTGCACTCCCAATAGTGTGATTGCTCACACATTTTATTGTTATGCAAAATACAGGAGAAAAAGTACAGCTGGTATTGTAAAAGAAACAAATCAATAACAAGAGATTGTGAAGTTTTTCCCTATATTTTTTTTCCTTTCACTATGTGGTGATCAAGCATTTTTAAAATGTATTTTGGTATTGCAAATTCCATTTGAAGTCTTCCTTATTTATTTATTTTTCAGTTCATTACAGTCCAAAACCACCTCACTTTGAATTATGGATGTGCTGTAAAGTTAATATCAGAGGTGTTCTATGTATGCAAATGCATACAGGTGCATACACATGTATCCAAATTCCAGTAAGTAACATCAATATCCAAGATTTTAAAACCTGAATAGTCTGAATAATAAACCGTATTTTCTTAGTGCAGGAAACAGGAGTTCATAAAAACCTTTTTTATTTCTATCCTTCCTTATTAAAACAGAACCATGCTACAAAGAACTGCAGAATTGTGGAACATATTATGGTTTAGAATAATACACCTATACTGTCTGCAGCATTAAACTTTCATTCCCACTGGACAGAAAATTGTTTTTTCAGAGATTACAGACTTTGAGAAGTAACAGTTTATTTTTATCCAAGAAAAGAAGATACTTGTATTTTCTTTGAGGCTGGAAAATCTTCACAGTCTGTCATTCCTTAACGTGTTGAATGACCCCATTGTAGCTGTACTTAAAAAAAAAAAAAAAATATATATTATTCTTTACGCACTGGAGAATGGAACAATATTAGATTGAAACATTGCCTATTCAGAATTTCCCTTTATTTTAGGGGTGGGAAAGATTCATTGTCCAAATGCTACATAATAGTCTAAAGGACATGCTTCAGGGAACACAGTGGGCTGGGAGACATGTGTGCAATTCTCTAGTCACTGGTGTATAACTAAGTAGTTCAGAACTATAGTTTGCTCCAGGCCTGCCTCACAAACAAACGGGAGGCTGGGAATTGCAGCACATCCGGTACCTTTTGGAACTTCCAAAGAAACACTTTTCCCATGTTTTAAGTAACAATGGCAGATAAAGACTGTCAACTTAATGTCATGGCAGCTTGGAGGCGTCCATTGTTCTGCTTTCAGGCAGGCACGGCTCGTCCAGCTGTGGAGCTGCCTAATCTCTGTATGATACAGCTTTGGGTTCCCTCTGCTACAAACACATTATCATGTACAGACCTTGGCATCTGTCAGCTGCAGCATCGCACAAGTGCCGTTCTGCTTAATTCTGACACTTCTTGAAGCTGGAGGAGTGGGAAGGGACCAAGCTTTGTAGCCTTACGCTTCCAGTAATCGTCAAAAATTGTTTTACAAATACCTGTAAACGTCGTGGTTTACGTGCTAAGGACGTTGTTTGTGGATTCTGGACAAGAACAAACTAACAGTGGAGAAATAACAATACGTGAATTTATTTCCAAAACTTAAAAATGCTTTCAAGGGTGGTCAAGCAAACTAAAATTCCCAAGTTAAAAAACCCAATTTGATTCTTGGATCGGTGGGATGATATGAAAATTACCTAGTGAATGTCGGGGAAGCTGCTGCAAAAACTGAGAGAAAACCAAAAAATGTGGTGAATATTAGCTGTGCTTCATAGACGTTCCCCTGAGTGCTGATGACTTTGTCTAATAAATTAGTTTTAGTTTTAAATTATGTTATGAAAGGTCATTGGGCAATTTTATTTTTACATTAGCCCACAGGCTCAAACAGTGAACCAGTTAAAAAGAAAAGTGCTTCTAAAAGAAAGTGTTCTCATGAAAGCCCTGTAACTGAAATGGACAAGATTTGCACAACTCTAATTGCAATCATTGCACGGCAGGTTGCTGATTATTTTAGACTGATTTGTATGAAACATAGAGAAATTCTGAATATATTGAGAGCCATGATTGATATAATAAATTGATTGATATAATAAAAGACTGCATCTGCTTCCATGAAGGAAATAGTATCCAGCTAGCTTCCGAAATTACTCAACATATTGCAAAAATATGCAAAATAAGATTAGGAAAGCAAAAGTCTCGTAAACTGGCAAATAATTATATCATCTCATTTGAAACATTAACATTAAAATGGAGTTTTTATTTGCTTGACAGTCTCCATAGGCATCTGTGAATGAGACCAAACACCTTCACGAGTGTTTAACTCAGTGCTTGGAAAATACCTAAGAAAAAAGGGAGAGCTTGATAGACTCAGTCCTTTCCCATCACTTTTTCAAATAGAGATTATTTTTTTCATAAGATTTTAGGCCCAACTATCTTTTCCTTAGTTTCAAAGCCCCCAGATTTCACTCTCTCTTTTGAGTTTTGAAATTCCTCTTCCTTCCTCCTTTCATTGCTGGAGTTGTCTTGAGTCTGACATGACAGAGTTTGGATGTAGACACGTCAGCCCACACCCTAAATGTGTGCAACTGGATTAGCACAATCATCTCCCCAAGATAACTAAACATTTCTGCAGGATGTGATAGAACTGTGAAGCTGCAGTGTTCCCCAGCTGCTTGGACTTAATGGAACTCAACAAAAATCTGTAAACCCTTCATTTTATTTAGATCCAGCCTTTGCCTTAGAAATCAATTCTCTTTATACAAAATCAGCCATGTTAGATCTAGACCATGCCTTAGAGCTGGGTCAGAGGAAGATCCTCTACTCCATCCGTGCGAGACCCCACCTTGAGCACTGCCTCCCGCTCTGGGGTCTCCAGCACAAGAGGAACATGGACCTCTCGGAGCGAGTCCAGAGGAGGCCACCAAGAAGATTAGAGGGAGGAAGCACCTCTCCTATGAGGAAAGGCTGAGAGAATTGGGATCGTTCAGCCTGGAGAAGACAAAGCCTCAGGGCTTTCCAGCACCTGAAGTGAGCCAAGACAAGAAAGATGCAGAGGGGCTTTTTACAAGAGCAGGTAGGGACAGGACTGGGAGAATGGCTTTAAACTGAATGTAGCTTTAGATTAGATCCTAGGAAGAAATTCTTTACAGTGAGGGTGGAGAGGCAATGGAACAGGTTGCCCAGAGAAGCTGTGGATGCCCCATCCCTGGAAGTGTCCAAGGCCAGGTTGGATGGGACTTTGAGCAACCCGGGCTAGTGGAAGGTGACCCTGCCCACAGCAGGGGGGTTGCAACCAGGTGATCTTAAGGTTCTCTTCCCAAACCATTCTATGATTCTGTGATTCTATAAGATGGCTAAAACCAAACCTAATCCTCAGCCTAGTTTTAATCATCACTGTCATAATGAGAAAGGTCACTAAATTATGAAGGGAAGTCAAACGTCAGTTGTTTACAAGGTCTGTCTCCTTTTACTGTAAAAGATAGAGGAAATCTCTCAGAAGACTTGCTTTGAGCTCATCTGTCTGGTAGGGTAAGGGTCCAGGGGCAGCTGGGACAGTGACAGGCAGAATAAACGGCCTAAGAGAAAACATATTCTGTGTGTGTTTGCCTGAGGATTCAGCTCCTGACCTTTGGGGATATCCACTTATGTTAGGCCTATCATTTTGTCGAGAGCTTATGCAAGACAAATTTGAACTTCACTGAATGTCTGGGGTCAAAAAAGTCAATATTAAAATAGTCACAGGTTTCTCATCTTTGGCAAAGGAATTCAGGGTAGCTGTGGCCTTACACCCCACTGGACTGGACACAAACAAAGATCAAGAGCTTTGTTTCTATATAGATGTATCACTCTTAATAAGGAGGACGTAAGTTATGTACAGTTGCTTTTTTCCCAAGCGTACAGGAAGAGAAAGGACTTCTTATTTCAACCCTTATGGAGGTAATAGTGTACATTTGCCATCAGCCACTCAGTATTCCTTGTAAATGCTCTGCGAACACTTACATCTGCTCATCATGTTTTCACAAAAGCCAAAACTCTCAGTTCCGATGCACATGACTAAGCCAGAAAGGTTTCTGCTGATAGAAGAGGAAATCTTCAGTGAGAACGAACAGAACCAGTAATCTTCCGATAAGGCAACAAAATAATCAGGTTTTCATCCCTGCAGGGTTGAAGTGATGACTTTGCTAACCTCTTTATAAAGTCCAGATCCTTCAAACATCATGTTAGTTCTTGTCTTTCCAAAATCTGCCCACAGGCAGCACGTTTAGAGGTAGACTCTTAACAATATGCAGGTGATGTATGAAGAATCATCAGCACCTACCTGTGTTACAAAGCAACTGTTCCTGTGTCAGAGCACAGGAAGCATCTTGTCCCTAAAGTGCCACAGTGCAAAGATCACCCACAGCTGTGCTTCTCAAAGGCACTGTGAATTTTGTCCTCTGTGCTGATCCCTAAAGGAGGATCAGCTGTGGTCCTGCCTCCTTCCTTCCCTGACTTGGGGACCTCTTGGAAACCCCAAGTGCCCTTTCAGGAGGTAGCACGTCTCAGCCGTGCTCTCCTCCCTGGCCCTGGCAGGGGTCCTGGTCAGGATGGCTACGGATGATTTCACTGCCTGCAAGTCCTTCAGTAGCCCCCCTCCCAAACACGATTTTTCATTTTGGAGGCAACAAGCTACATTTTGTTTATTTCAGTTGAGAAAACAACAAAAGAGAAAACTTTAAGAATAGCACGAATCTTTTGATAGCACTGAAACTGGCAGTTATTTCCCCTGGATTGATTCAATTGGATCATTAAATTTCTTTTGTTGGGTTTAATAGAGAATGATTGAAAAATCAATGTATATATGCTTGAGATCATGGAAATGATGATATGTCAAAATGTCAGAGGGGCTGAAGGGGTAATGATAGAGTGTGGGAGAAAAGTCTCCCTTTGACTGCTGTACTTGGAAACTGAAAGGCTGAAAGTTTCTCGCTAAACACTGTCTTTTACTTTTTGAAGCATTTGACACTCATTGTGCCTCAATACACTTTCTTTAAAAAAAAAGAAAGCATTCCCCAAAGAAATCACAGAAATTATTCTTTCACACCCAAATGGAAGTGACAATAAATTGGTAACTCTTTCGAGTATGTTTCGGCTACGTGTGAAGAAACATATGATAGTCAGCTAGTAAGTTCAGTGATGAGGAGAAGTAATTGTGGAGCTTTGATTGGCTCAGGTTTTTTCTGCACAAGATCTGAATGTATGAATAATTATGAATAATTCTTACTTACTTTAGACTCCTGATGGACTTTTACTAGAGTGGTTTTATGAGGTGCCTACCAGCCACTAGTTTCTGGCAGCTTCTTAGTGCTGCTTTTTTCCCACCCCAGAAGCAGGACGTTATGCTGACCTGCTGCTTTGGTGGTCAGAGGGATCCATGTATCTTTACTGCAGCCCAGGAAGATTTTCTAGACCACCAAAATCATGTTAGTCTCTTGGATAACCATCATCTGATCTTCTTAAATTGCATCAGGGAAAAATATCTACAGCTCTGTAAACTTCTTTTTAAAGACATATAACTGACAAATTCATAATACATGATCCTGCTCTTTTTACGTCCTTGACAATTCTGTCATTGATTTCAGTGATAAAAAAGATCAGAACCTGGGGACTCACACCTTGTTCCCAGTCATTTAAGTGCAAATTAAAATTTGATGGTAATTTGGGTGAGATACCAATTGTAACTTGCTTCATATAAAGCAGTTTAGACTGCTTTAAAAGTGCAATAAAATGTCATCCAAATAAAGAGAATGAATGAGGAAACCTTTTGAAACTAGGCACGATCAAAGGGTAAAGCTGTGTTTGGTCCCTCTCAACCTCAGTGAATCTTTCTTATTTGGGAGTAGAAAACTTTGTGGTACTCATGCTGCTGTCAGTTATGGAAGAGCTAAATTTGGCCATTTCAGTATAAATCATGAATAAGAAAAAGCATGAAACATTAACTGACTTGTTTAAATAGACTTTTCCATCTCTGCTTCAACTACTGAAAGAGTCTTGTTAATTTGGTGATTTCTTCAGTAAGAAATGGCTCAAAACATTCTTAAAAAGTCCTTTGGGCTGCCGTCCAAAAAATCCCTTTAATAACACCTTCTATTTACTCCTTTTTAGTAATCAATCAGACCTCTGAGTTGTCATCATGTCTAAACATTTGCAACTTATCTAGCATTTTGCACTCAGCAGTAAGTCTTCACAAAAGGCTCAAGACCTCAAATCTTGGACAAGCATAATTGAAAGCTGCAGTCCTGGTTTGATTACAGTGGGTGACAAAAACGGGAAAAAGAAAAAGGTTGGCTCTTAATGTGCACCAGGTTAAGCAGTTCTAATTCAAATAATTGAACGCTAGCATGGCTCATTTACCAGGGGTGGCAATGGCACCAGATTTCTTAAAAATGCTTTTAAAGGTATATATTTTATTGAGCTTAAAAGCAAGAATGTCTCATGTGAATTTGTTTGACCATGAGCTTCCTTTTGGGCAACAAGCTATACAAGCTGTAAGTTGCCCAAAATAACAGAGTTCATAGCTACCCACAAATAATGCATCCTGCTGTATGCAGCCCTAAGGTGACAATTATTTTTGAATTCCATAAGAAATAGAGGCCTGATATGATGGCTAACACTGAATGGCTGTTTTTTTCCTTCTTACAGCCTGGAGAAGACCTCATGGGTGATAACATTATGTCACCTCTAATCTTATTTCCTATTCCCAAACTATATTCTCGTCAAGATTTTTCTGCATTTTGTTCTGCAGTTTACAATCTGATACAGCGCTAGCTTTTTCCATAATAGAAAAAAGTTACTTTATCAGGACTAAAATGATTGCATGGGCTATAATTCCCTTCCAAACTTCCTTTTTCTAAGAATGCTTAATTTTTTACCAATATTACCGTGTTGGGGTGTGGGTTAGTAGTAATGGTTTTACCTACATGTCAATATATTTTCTGGGAGGAAAACTAAACTTTATCAACAGCACCTTCATGTTTAGTAATAATGTCGGTGAAAAGATGCTTAACTACTGGAGAAGTTTAAGGGTTGATCTATATCAAAAAGGACAACTTCAGTACAGCACTTTAAAGGCAGTTATAACATTACAAGTTAATTTAATATTGTATTCTAATCAAACATCTTTCTACCTGAAATTGTCTCAGAGTTCAGCCAGTCTTAGAGCTGCTGAGGAGAGCCACTCTTATATATGTGTTGTTCACAAGCCAGTTTGGGCTTTTCATGGTCTGAGTAGCAGTCTAAAACAGACACTTGCCCTGTATCTTGTACCCTCCAGGTCAATCCTGAATATCTGGCGGATCTAAGCAAAGATAGAGTGATCCACTTTTCTTTTGAAATTCCATTATGGCAGAGCTGCATACTTTGACATAACACGATTCCTTAAAAAAGCACTGAAAGAGCAGGAACTTTCATGCACTCTCACAACCAGAAGCAAAGGGAAAAACAAAGGCCTTAAACAGCTCGTTTCTCCTTGATAGTTTCATTTCTAACATCTATAAACTTTTCAGTTTTCTACAAGGTATAATATGAAGATAATCTTGGTCCTAACTTCCTTAAAAGATAAAACAGAAAAGTTAAGGAAGCTTAGAAATAGAATTACTTCCTGAATTTTTGTGTCAATGTATTTGCAAACATTGCAGAAGTGTCTCATGATGAAAAAGCAGTTGCAGAAACCTCTAAATTCATTACTGCTAACACAAGCCATTTATTAATGGGTAAATAGTATGGCTGTATAGATTTTTGTAGAGCTTCTAAACCTACCAGGAACCACATCCTCTGTTAGAATAAATTTTCACAGCACTGCAGGTTTGATGCCCACTCACCAGAAACAGCTTGAAAAATAAACAATTAAAAGAAAAAAAAGGCGTCAGCGGTTTGCACTGTCACAGTTCAGAAAAATCTGAGCCAGCACTGTGACTTTAGAAAATTTGCAGAGTCTAACTTCTGACTTCATAAATGAAGCTTTAAATTTCTGTTCTCTTAGGATTGACTAAAATTGAGTTGAATTTCTTGAATGCCCATGCAAGCTTATTTTTATCCATGCATAGAAATAATCATATCAAACTCCTTCTATAATCACACAAGGTCTATATTTGTGCCTGTTTGCATGCTTATGCACAGATAAACTGTGATGGGAACTTTATGTCTCCAAGAGCCAGTGAGTATGTAACACCCTAAGAGTACAGATGGAAATTTGAATCTTCCCCAGTGTACAACACAAGTAGCTCAGGTCAACAACAAATGACTGTTTCTTCCTCAGTCCCAGATAATACAAAATCAGAAGTTAGTTGTGCCCCAGACGAATATCTCCAGTGGGGAAAGCAAGTATGGTAACATTTGGCACCATTTTTTTCTTTTTCTCTTTTTTTTTTTTAATTCTGTGTAGAAGTATATAGTCTAATACTTTAAAGATATTTGCCAATGCAGTCACCACTTCCAACAGGTAAAGCAATTAATCAGTCATTACTAGTTTCCATCAACCCAGAGAACTAAAAGATTTTTTTATAAGTGTATCAAGCCAACTACAAGTAAAGAATTCCAGTTAGGAGGTTCCAATTGCTTTATGGATATGCTGGCTTAGAAAATTGTGCACGCTGGGTATCTAGCATGATACATGCATGATAAATGCATGAACAATTAGCAAAGGCTCACCTGGAAACTGCTGCCTTAGTTTACCTGCCCGGGAGGAGTTTTGTCTCCATGCTTTGCGAGTGGAAACAGAGATGCACAGAGTGTAAACACACGGGGCAGACTCGGTTTATGGAGTCCCAGCTCAACTGATTCCCAGTTTCCCCCCAGCTCCCTGCCTGAGCGTATCAATGACCCCATTCAGCCCCTGAGGAAGGGAGTTCCAGAAAGCTTCAGGTTTCAGTTTGGTCTTGACTCGTACTTTATTGGGTAGACATTTCCCAAGAGAGGTGAACTGAGCAACACCCACCGTGTGTGCAGGCACTTTGTGATAACCCTGGATGGTAAGCAGGCTTTACACACTGCTAAATTTCTACTGAATTCCTGCCGTATCACGTATTATATTCGCATTAAAGCCAAATGAGCTCATCATGATTAATGTTACTACAATGGATACTGAAGGAATTAAAAACGATTATCCACTCATTGTAAAGGGTTGCTGATAATTAGGGCTACTACACAAAAAGGTACATTTTAAGCAATCACCACAGTTAATTCATTCAGCATTATATTATACGGTGCTGATAACAATGAGTTCTCTGGGCACTCCTGTGGTTCCCACATGTGTGTCCATCAATAACCCATTGTACTGCACCTTCGCTGGTTGAGCATCAAGTCACAAACACTTCAGTAATGTGCTGCCTGTTGTGAGCATTTATTATGCTTTTCTAACCATTAGCCAAATAGAGCTATAGAAACCATTTCCAGTACTTTGATTGTGGTGCAAATATGACTTTAGTAAGTATTTTATTAAACAAAAGGAGAATGTGGTCTTAAACATGTATGAGTACTTCTGTGTATAAAATAGGCCCATAAACTTAACAACCAGAAGCTCAACCAAACAAACCATGGCTTAGACCTTTCGTCTTTTGTCTCATTTATGCATTCCCTGCCATATTTGTTCTCACCTTTGGTTGCTTTTCTCTGATATTGTGACTCAAGTCAAGGCAGGAGGGACATTTTGTAGTGGCTGTGAGCAGATAGTTCAGAAATATCAATACTAATGTTGAGAGGTCCAATGTGACAACAACGTTTGTTTAAATTTCACGTGTTTGACACAACGTGGATGTTTGTTTAAGCCTCTCCAGTGTATCCCAGGTCTGCCTGGTTGCCCGAGCCCAGTCCAGGGTCTGAGGATAGCTGCTATGTGAGCTTACACGTTCTCATATCATTTTAACAAGCAGCAAACCATATCTTTGGTAGAAACCATCCCATAATAACCCATGAGCAGACTACAGAAGGCACAGCTTTTGGTGGGTCTGACGCTCTGTTGCTCTCATCCTTCTGTTGGTTACCTGCTATTTAATGTTGGTAACGGTGAGTAATCGTTACCTAATCTTTCCTAAAAATAAACATGCATCAAAGCCCCACCAACAATAACACAAAAAAATATACTTTCATAGAATACAGCATTTAAAGATATGTGCCACTTAATCTCGAGTTCTCCCAAGGAAGATAGAGACTATTATTTTGCTTAAATTTAGGCATATACTCAATCACCTTGCTGAATCAGGGCTTTAGGAGTTAGACAAAAAATTTTAATACTTTTCCTAAGGACTGCAGGATTTGCCCTTTAGATAGGACTTCTTTGTTATTTAGTGGAAGTATAAATCACTTTTACAAATGTCCTTTCACTTGCCTAACTGTCATATATTTCTCTCTTCCTTTGTATTTTTGACAGTTTTAACTTGCACAAAGCATCTAGAAATCATGTTTTCAACAAATGTATTCACCTGTGGATGATAAAATGAAAAAGGTGGAGGCTAATAGTACTGAATTATAGGGTGGCAATTCAAAGCTATGAAAAGAAAGTCTTGAGGTCTGCTGAGCGCCATACCCATTAAAATGTCTGCTTTCAATAACTGATAAGAAGTGGAATGTTGGCACTCTGTTCACTCTTGTCCTCAGTGACGCTGACAAACATGCATTTTTCGGGTATTAAGTGTAGAACATTATTTTTCCAGGTTAGTTTATACACTGGGAATGGTAGTTGCCTGGGAAAGAACAGGTTTCAACATCACACTAACAAGTCTCCTTTTTTTTTTTTTAATCAATAAACATTTCATTCCTAACAACACTTATTAATAATTCTAAATAATGCAGTTGTTTTCTCCAAATGAAAGAAAATGTAATTTAATTATAATTATTAAAATATGTTTTCTCTTATTGTAAAACTAAATAGTAGTGCATCCTGAATTAATGATATGAAGTCAATCCTCTGGTGATCCAGTTTAGCATTTCTCACATTTATCTATGCAGTCTGCATACTATTTAGTAAGTGTCAAAATACGAAGTTTTTGTCTATGGGTGTCAGATTTCAGTTAAATTCTCAGTTTGAAAAAACTCAAATGTGGATTAATGTCTAGTTTATCTAATTCATCAAAGACTGAAGCCAGAAACAAAAAGTATGGTATGATAGAACGGACAGGTTTTAAGCTCACCATTTGTCAGAAAAGGGATGCCCAGTTTTTGGTCTCGTGTGTATACTAATATTAAAACAACAGCAGAATCCTACAGAACTTGCCCATTTCCCACACTGCTCACCCAGAAAGCTTTCTGCAGACATCACAAGGGAGCAGGCTGTCTCTTGTTCTGAACTGTCAGCGCTCCTACAGACATCACCTCAGTGTTTAGCTGCATCTTCCTTCACTCTTAATGTCTTATCCAAGGTTTGCTGAAATCAGTGGAGTCAGTGGCTTAAAGGGGATGTCATTTTCCGAGCCCCAGAGCTTGTCAAAATGCAGTGTTGAGGAGTCAAAGTGGTTTGTTTGATGGCCTTTTGTTTTCACTTTGTTAAGATAATCTGTGAGGAAAAAGAGAGATCAGGCGGTGCTTTAGCTTGAGTTGCTGATATGATACATTCTGCTCAGGATCTCTCTGCCCTGCTGAAATAAGATAAAGGTGCTTTGTGACTACTGCAGTTAGGCCAGAGCAAGGTAAAAGGATCTGCTCCATGAAAATAGGCTGTGTTGTTTGCAGTAAATACATTTCTAGACTTCTTAATTAAATAGGAACAACACTCTTGTATAGCAAAATTTAAAAGCGGGCTATTTATAAATATGTGCTTACAGCAAACCTAGTTTGGGCAAATGCTACAATTTCCTCGATAATGATGCTTTGTCACTGTGGTCTTTAAAAGCTCAGATCTTTATTTTCCTTTTAGTACATTGTTTTCAAGCTGAATTCATTCCAGCCTCGCAGATTTCAAGTGAAGACATTTTTGAGGCATTTGAGTGCAAATGAAGTGTCTGCGAAATGACAGCAAATGAGAGCACTGCCTCATCCTGCTTCAATAAATTTATAAATGAGTGAATACACATTTTTGCCACCATTTACATACACATACCCACGCGGGCACACACAGTCGCCTTCAGTGTAAGAATATGTATGAGCAATTTCAACGGAGAGAATAGTTTATTCTGGAAAAAAAAATTAATTCTTGAAATGAAAGGCTCCGAACAGAAACATTTCACACCCAAGGAGTGAGGCCCTCTGTGCTGATGGCTTATTCAGCACCAACCATTTGTGCAAGTCAGATTTCTGGCTGGACTAGGGATTTCCAGCAGCAGATATTGAAACAATGCCACCCACTACTACAGAGCTGTAATATCCCAGTAGACTTTCTAAAGAAACTCTTCCCTCAGAAGACTTTGAAAAATAATCTCTCTAGCAACAAATCCATTTGCATCAGATGTTTTTTCTTCTCCTTCATAACTAAAGACATTTGCATGAGAATCAGGCCTTTGTTTTAAAAGAATCCATCTTCCCAGTTTATTCCCTGCTTGAAGTCATAATTCCAGCTTTGTGACGTCATCATTGATTACGGTGAAAATTACTATTATTGAGGAACCAGAGCGATTAGCTGCAGTCCTGCTGACTCTAGGAATGGGGGGAAAGAAGATATAAGTGTCAGTAGGGATGCTTTTTCACTTTGCTTAGCATTTCTGCATGGTTTTTTCGCTTTGACAATGATGTCTTCCAACACATTACATTCAGCCTCCTGAAAAAGCTTTTATATGTGCAGGTGGGAAGTGAGCAGAAAGTTATGTATAAGGAAAACCAGGTGTTCACAACTGTCTCCCCATTATTTATCAAAATAAATAAATACATAGACACAATTTGCTCATTTTTCATCCAGGCAAAATGAGACAGAAAGGGACAGACGATGAGAACACAGCTCAGATCTTGAGCACAGTGATGAATTTTGGTGTAATTCTGGGTGTCAGCCAGGTATTGATGAGGGATTCTCTAAACTAGAGTTAACTAACACTTTCATGGCAATTAAGCTACCTGACTAATGTTTTGCTTTTAACTCTCTTCTTAATTTAAACTTTTGGAAGCTTGCAAACGTTTTCAGAATGGTTGCAACATTTTGCAAATGTGCGCTTGTTGTGAATTGTCCACCCAACGTCGTGACAATGGGTGACAGAAAGCGAAAATCCTTCCTTACAATCCGTCATTTTTTTTGTATTAGGAAGCACGAATATCCATTCAGCATGTTCCTGTGACTCAGAACACATTCACAGGTTCACAGGACAGCAAAAAGCTAACACGCACTGTACATTTTGGCCTAATTGGAGGGTTTAGTAAGGCACATATATAGCTGTATGTATACACCTATAGCTGACTTCTGTTAACAAAGCATACACCGTGGTCACTGAAGGACTTACATGCCCCAGATCATCCTGTGCAGCCTCTCATTTCAGGCATGAATGTGATTGAATCCCATCTGCAAGTGGATCACGTTCCCTCTGAAATGTAGGTATTTTTCCTTTACTACTCCTTGTAGGAAACAGATCCCAAATTTAGAAGGTTTTAGGCCTCCCTATTTCTCTGTTGCTGACGTCCTTTAGTGGAAATAGCTCCTCCTGCCATCTGCCTTTCTGGTTTACTCATTCAAAGGAAGAGCAGAGTGGATTTCCCTCTCCTTTTCCAAAGCCAGGGATGATCCCCCAGGTCAGTGTATCACTCGCAGGGTCCTGCACACCCTCTCACCAGGCACACTTTGAGCTGCCCCTGACCTGGAACCTGTGTAGCCACCCAGCGCTCTGTATGGGTTAACGAAGCCTTCTCAGAGGCAGGCTGCCTAGTTCAGATAAAATACCATGTGATAGTACCTTTTAAGATCCGAGTTATTACCCCTAGATGGAACTGCATCATGATGTGTAAAAGTGTCAGCCTGGATAGAGGTAGACGGAGACTGTCTCCGTTGTACTTCATTTTCCTGGATAGACGTGCCATCAATCTCCTCTCATGGGTTCTCTTTTTCCCCAGGCAGCTATTAGTTCTTCTTTATGCCTGTTTTAGTTTAAATTCATGTTTCTTTACTGATATTATGAATACTTTCAGAACACCATGAATGAGTGCTTTGTGCAGAGGGATGTACTTGTTTGGTAGAAATAGCTGTCTTGATGCATCCTGGAATTATATCTGGGTTTTTTTTTCACAGCCATCTCACAGCTGCTTTAACTAATCTGCTCAGGCCTGTCTCCAGGACCAAGTAATCAAAATTCAAATTACTGTTGATAAACACTGATTTTTGTTTTAAAAGGCTGCATACAAAGATCAGTAATCAATGAAGGCACAATTCCAGAACTGTGCATATATGCCCAATAAAGGGCATTTCAACAAAAAAAAAACAATGAACTGCTGAAATTATTTGGTAGGTAATGTGTTTAGAAAATTAAATTGAAAAAACATTGTGAAATATCCTGAGATGCAGGAACAGAATCGTACTGTTCTTGCATGCAATAACTGATGATCCTCATCAGGAAAAAGTAAGGAACTTGAAAAGGGAATCAACATTTCTGGCACAGGTGATAGGAACTCCCTGTATTTTACCTGCTCCATTGTTGCTTGCTGGAATCAGTAGATATGGGTGTTTTTCCAGGGCAGTCTGTGGTACTTGTCAGTCTCACATCATTAATCAGTGACCAATTTTTCACAAATCCTTAATCCCATGTTAATTCTAATAATTTTGCAAGGAGCTGCCAAAAATTACTTATTGTTCTGTTAATCATTACTAACAGGAACAGAGGACTGCCTTGGATTTCTTCATGAAAACCATACTAATTAGAAATGTCTGAATACATACAAGTCCTCAGAGATTAATTTATTCATCATAATCAGTTAATCACTTTTCCTTTACATAATTAGACAGCTCCTGGTGGAGAGGAAGACCCCTAAGTTTTCTTGGAAAGAAGTAGGCTGTGAGCTGACATTAGGAGAGTTATCATGTTTTCCTTTGTGTGCACAGAGATCAGTGCAGGTGAGGGTTTTGTCCACTCACCACAAAGGAAATCTCAAATCAGATACGCTTTTTTTAAAAGTGTATTTTTTAGAGCTGCATCAGACAAAGTTTTCTGCAGTCTTGCCCTTCAGCTGTCCACCGGGACCAGATTCAAAGATTGCTGAAGAAACTGGTCAAGTTTTGGTATTGACGGGTCCAAGCAGAAAACTGCTCCCTTTGTGTGTGGAGAGACACCCAGAGACCGTCCAGATATTTAACCCTCTTGCATATTGCACAGGCTGAGCTTTTCTTAGAGCCACAAGGGATTTTCATACGCCTTTCAAAACAATAGCAAAAGTATCACCTGAGGACTTTTAGGTCCCCTGATAATCCATTTTAAGAACACTCTTGACCCACAGGTATGGATTTACTAAGAAGGAGTGCTAAGAAGAAAGCTGTCCCATTAACATTCTCTTTTAGAGAGTGAATTCTCTGCCTTTTGATCTGGAAGAATCCCAGGAATTAAATTACCCAAAGGACCCTGTGGGCTGGGGTGGCAAGTGCTGTGGGTTTTAATGTCCTTTATTGCACATTGACATATCTAATTATACTGACCCATTACAAGCCACTGAGAGAGTATAAACTCTTAAATGCTCTAGAGATGACTGCTCTGTACTCTTTGCTTTCTACTAACTGGCCAGATAGACTGTAGAGTAGAGAAACATTCCTCTCCTCTCTCTTGTGTATCTGTAGAGCAAAGCACACAATCTTCTCCAGTATTAATATTTTAAAAGATAGCTACTGTGGTATGTCTCAGGTCTGCCAACCACTGAAATAAACTGCAGGATAGAGCCTTTGCAACATAATGGTGACAGATGTGTACTGTAGATACCTGTTTAAATCCGGATTTTATCCCCAAAATGGTGTGCTATTTCCAGCAACTGCGATAGCATCTAGTGTCTTCTAAATCATTCTAGAATAATTATAGCCTCAAAAGACTTAGTTTAGAATATAACATTTTGCCTATTAGGCAAGCTTGAGACTGGAAAAGTCTGTGGCCAGATAAAACCCATTTTGTACCATCTTATCTTTCATTGTCTTCACAGAGGGCCCAGGGAGGGATGAGGAAGGGAGTTGTCGGGGGGAATTTCACGCATTGCTTCTGGGATTTTGCAGAGGGCATTCGCTAATGATCCACTTTTTCTAGACATTTCTAAGATGAGAGCTTATGGAATAAAAAAAGTGGTGCATACATACACTTTTCAGGCCAAATAACTAACTTTCTAAAGTTACGTGAGCAGAAAATGACAGAATTTTGTACTTAGTGACTGATGAAGAATGAAAAGTATTTAAGTCTGATGCTTGAAACACCTGGCAGTTTCCTGAATATTTGGGTGCTCTTCAAATTTCAGTGATCATGTCAATTATAGTAGACATTTAAAAGTAAAAATATGCAATAAGATCTCAAGACAAAAAAAAAAAAAAAAGAGGAATTGTCTCCATGTATTTTTTTTTCCCCAGTAATAAGAAAATAAAATGTTTTTACGCAATTTCTGGGTACAAATACAGCTTTTCTGGACTTATACTGTCTTTATCAAAGCTAAAGAGCCAGTAAAAGTCAGCTAGACTCAGTTTTTCAGAGGTCTGCCTGTGTTTACTGCATGTTTCGGGTATTTGAGTACTACAGAGCTCTCAAAACCTATGTAGTGGAAAAAGCAAAGGAAGACGAAGGGATTTGCCTAACCATTAAAATATCTATGTTCAGAAAGTTTCCGTGGATATTTCAAAGCCACCCATCTTCACAAAATATTTGTTTTGCAAAGCAACAGGAAGCAATTCAGATCAAATAGTTGTCATTTTTTAAATCATAGCGAGTATGCAGTTATAGAAAATGGCTACAGCAGCTTTGATGTTCACTGTGTTTTACTTAGAGTGTAATGTCACATTCTATCAACTTTCCTTTTGGACTGGGAATGCAGTAAGGAAGTGCAGGAACAGAGACGCAAAGGTATGTATGAGGCAGTAGTTATACAGATGGCCATGAAAATCATTAAAACAATCTGGGAAAGTATGCTAAAATTATAAATCTGTAATGAAATAATTGAAACAAATTTCTTCTTTTGTTTGGTCATCTCCGCATTTTCAGTAAATGCCCTAAGATTTTAGTAAAATCATTTAGCAAGGTAGGTAAATTACTTGGATTAGCAGAAGACCAAATGAGAATGCTTGTCCTAGACCCACAGCAATCCCTTAAAAAAACCCCAAACAGCAACAACAAACCTCCCCAAACCACAGACAAATACAAAAACCCCAAAGAGGGTTGGACTACTTCTCCTTTGTGCCTTTATCTGAATTTCATGCATTTCCTGGTTCTCATGTGAGCCAATGCCCTATGTGGCTGTCCTCATAATTTGATATTTCCATTTGTAAATACGAGAGTTTCTGATCCTTCAGATAAGGTTAGGTATGTTCCCAAGTAATTGTACAGTCATTTAAGCCCAACAAAAGTCAGAGTATTTGGATATTGAGAATGATCAAATATATATATATATGTGTGATATTGAGAATGATCCAAAAATGAAAGCACTGTGTGTTTATGGCAATAAAGGTCCTTTAACCTGACAGACTTCGGATTTCTTTGAGCTTTTTAAGTCAGTTCATGCAGTATTTTTGCGTATGGGTTATCATGCACAGGGTTATCATCCTATTCCCAAGGAAAGAACAATTAGGTGCCTGAATAATCTAAAGAGCTCTTACTCCTTCTGACTTGTTTTATATTAAAATATTTCAATAATTTCACTCTCTTATATTACCATCTGTAATGCTAAAACCAAAAAGCAACTATTTTCTATGCTCGGTTGGAGAAAGGCATCTAACTAAAACTGACATAAAAATTCATTTATTAACCTAGCATTTATTGCCTGTATCTTGCTAATACTTGCAATTTTTGTAATGATAGGCTTTCTAGTTCTTCATTATACTATTTTCCTAACACAATTAAAACTCTTGGTAAGGCGACCATGAAAGTCAGCGCAAAAAGAAAACTGAGAATATTTTCTAGCACACTTCGCATCTAGTCTGTCGCTTACCTCTTTACAACCATGCAAAAAGCACCCTGAGCATGTAAAATTCTGCAGATAACTGTATGTTGCTCTGAAACTATATTAAGAGAGTTCTTGGAGAAATAATCCTTTGGAAGCAGCAGTGACTGGCGCTGACAAAATCGTTCTCATGACCCCCAGCGTGAGGAGGGAGAGTTCTGACCTTTCTTTCACGTCGACAATGGTGTTGTTACCCAACCAGTGTGCAAATGGATAGGCAAATTCTCATTCATTTGAAGCGCATTTTTCTTTCCATCATTTCAGGAAATGCTTGAACTTTTCACCCTTGTTTGAAGCGGGATCTACTCCGCCTCTGCCACTGCTTTGAGAATCTGTTCATTTTTCTGCACCCTGCTATCGTAAGCACCATCTTCCTCATTGCCCACTGGATTTTTTTCCGATCTTGTTTTAAAACTAACTTGCATGAATTGGAGGAAGGGAGAGCCACTGTAGCATAAAGAATAAGACACCAGAAATACGGCGTTTTATTTGTCTTTAGTATAAAAACACCCACAGAAGTGTTAAGGGGAAAAAAAAAAAATCTTGTGCTGGTTGAATCATCATTGAGTTGGTGTTGGGAAGATCAAGACAAACCTCCAAATACCTGAAAATAGACATCCATAGGGATGCATGAGAGGACCTGATTTAAAACCAGGGGTTTCTGTATAGAAAAATATCAAATTATCCTATTGTTTTCATAATCATACTACATTTTGATGATCCTTTCTTTTGGCGAAGGATGGAATTTACGGTTAAAGAAGCACAGAATATCTGGTAAACTCTGTGTTGCTTCCATGGGAAAACTGTGTTCCAGATTTTGCTCTGCCTTATTTAGAACAGGGACTAAAGCCTGCCAAAAAAACCCCACTTTTGGTCTCTCCAATAGCACTTGTTTTACTCAGAAGAAGTAGTTATACTCTCAGACAAAGACTAAAGCCTCCTAGTTAATCAGGTGGGTAGCCAGCTTTGAACCAAGGATACATCTGACACTTCTCATCCTTTAATTTTGCATAATTTTCTTAAGCACTGTGTCTCAAAGTTTCCTGGTAATTTCAGCGTGTTTTTTGAATATTTGACGTTGGTTTCGTATCTCTGTAAAACCCTTGAAATGTTGAGTGAATCAGGGCTTCTAATCTTTAGCCAGCTGACCACGTGCACAGCAGCTGGCTCCATGCTCCCTTCTGTCCGTGAATGCTATCTGCAGGGGCACACATGCTAAAATGTGTATGAATAAAACCCCAAATTATTAAAAGAGGAATTACTGCTTGAAGGGCAGGATTTGACACATGGTGGACAGGCAGCCTGCTAACCTTGGAATTTTTCCCCTTCCTGTTTTCAATCCCCTTAGGCAAACAATTTCCTACCTGTGTTTCCTCTTTTTCCTTCTAACCTGTGTGCTTCTCGGGGTAAGGGCTCTCTCTTATTATTTTTATGAATACAGACTGGGATAATAAGGGCCACTCCTGGTTAGAACCTTCCAGTGCCAGCATAATACAAATAATAATCACTGCAAACCACTAGAAACTAGTGTATCAGTGGTTCCAAGTATTATGGCTGCTTACACCTAGTTCCCACTATAATATTTTAAAATACTCTAATCCAGAAAATGCTACTACTGTATTAAGTAATTCAATGCTTTTTTAAAGAATATGACTTCTGAAATAGCAGAAATGTATACATGCAATAAAAATAGCATGTATTTACTCTATAATGCTATTACAATTTTTATTATATTTGTCTCTATGCACTTTTGAATATTTGATGCATCTATGTGGGTATATATTGTTATACATACATACTTATGAAGTCAGGTAGCTAGCCTGATGTCTGAATTTAGTGGTAACATCCATCAACATGAGTTAAAAGAAATAAAAGACTAGCATAGAGCAACAGATGTGTTGTTCTTTGTCTCCTTTCTGCTCCTACAGCAGAATATGCAGTACAGGTAAATGTTAAAGAAAAAAAAAAAGAGGTTTGTATTTCAAGAAAAGAAAACTGTGGTGAGATAAACCAGATTTGACTCATGGTTTTATACCCTAACCTATGTGTTACTACGTAGCAAACCCACTAGCATAAAATAGTCTGGTATAATCTATAGAACTAAACATTATCCTCACTCTTTTCACCTGTATTTTGTCTGCAAAAAAGGAAATATTTTTTAGCTTTGAAAACAAGATAGCTACCATTTGTGGTGATTGCTTTGCACTAGGAAATTTCTGGGCAAGGCTATAAACTCAGACAATACAGATTATTTGCAAGGCAACACCAAAATCGAGGTGACAACATTCAAACCAGTCTTGTACATGCTTTGCAAACATCCCACTTTGATAATTCAGTATAATATTAGTAATCTTAAATCTCTCAAGCTGAAAATGCCAATGAAGTTCAGAAACTGGTAATCCATATTCGTTGGCTTTATTGAGTATTTTTTCTCAGTGGACCAATCTATCTGCAACCCAAAATTCACTTCAGATTTCACCTGACTGGAGCCTAAGTGTCCTTGGGAAATCTCAGCATTAAAACATCTCAAAATGGCCAGCTGTTTTCAAGATAAATACTCTTAAAGTAAGGTTTCTGTCCCTTGTGTAAAATATTAGACTTTGTATTACTTGAGTTCTATGATATTTATATTTTTATGCATATATATATATATATATATAAAACTCCCATTGGCCTTAATGAAAAATGACCACTAAGTCTTTTAATATGAATTAGAGCAGTTGATTAAAAATCCTGTTTAAGTTAAATTGTTATGTGATGAATCACTGGTAAAAAATAGAGAGATCTGATGCATTTTGTGCCCAGCATTTTGTGGGAGATTATGGTTAGGCTGAAAACTTTTATTTCAGGTTCCCTTGAGCTCAGCCTGGTTTCTGTGGAAGTTAACACGAGTCTTAAATGTCTGTAACTAAGAGTTTACTGTATCCTCTTTCAGAAGCAAACCTTCCAGTCCCACGCCTGTCCCTGGTGAACGTCAATGTTAATTGCCAGAGGCAGGGAGGAGGCTCTTGGCATTACAAAACACGTGGTACAAAGGTTCTACAAAATCTAAGTGCTAAACGAAATACCAGCTACGAAACTGCAATACTCGAGATAATTTATAAAATTATGTACTCAAAAATGGAAATAAAAACTACTAGGAAAGAGTCTTCCTAGATAAATGCTATTGGTCACTGTTCCACAGAGTTGTACCTGTTTTTCTTTCATCTTTCTGGCCTGATTCATTTTGCAGTCTTTCTAAAGGCTGACCATTTCAGGCAAGAGGAATGACTGCTGACCTCAACTGTATTTTAGCGGGGGTTTTTGAGAGCTAACAAGAGGGGAGACCAGATATGCAAGTGTTGTGGTTTAACCCCAGGTGGCAGCTAAGCACCACACAGCTGCTCACCAACTCCACCCCAGCAGGATGGGAGGGAGAACTGGAAGGGTAACAGTGAGAGGACTCATGGGCTGAGATAAAGCCAGTTTAGCAACTGGAATGAAATAATAACAATGACAATAATAATTGTAAATAAAAGGAAAAGAACAAAGAGGGAGAACTAAAACCCAAGAAAGATAAGTAATGCAAATGAAGTCAGGCTGGATGGAGCTCTGAGCAACTTGGTCAAGAGAAAGGTGTCCCTGCCCACAGCAGGGACATTGGCATTAGATTATCTTTAAGGTCCCTTCCAAGCCAAACCATGCTATGATTCTATGGAAGTAATTGCTCACCTCCCATCCTTTATATGCTGAGCATGATGCCATATGGGTCGGAATATCCCTGTGGTCACTCAGGGTCAGCTGTCCCAGCTCCAGGTGCTGGTGGGGCGGTGTGAGGAGCAGGGAAGGCCCTGACTGAGTGTAAGCCCTGCTTGTCCACACCTGAAACATCTCTGTATCATCAACACTGACTCCAGCACGAATCCAAAACACAGGCCCACAGCAGCTACCAGGAAGAAAATTAACTCTCTCCCGGCCAAAACCAGCACAGCAAAGTCGTCTAGCTGTAGGCAGCACTGAAACAGGATGCTCTTCGCGGCCTCTGTAATCGTTTGGCTGATACACATATTGCAAACATTACCACCATCCTCTGTGTTCTTCCAGCAGTCCTTTTAAATGGAAATAATGGACCTCAGCAATGGCAGAAAGCAAGTGGTCAGTAGAGAATGCTGGGTACCCGCTTGGGAGGTAAGGAACAGGAGGCAGGAGTGATGATTTACTCCTTTGTTCAGCAGCTCGTCTCAGTCATCAGTTCTCAGCTACATCCATCTCTGTGGTCTGCTGGCTTTGGTTTTTCCCTCACCTGATGTATCTCTCTTCCCCAACATGTTACTTATGTGTCTGTCTGGAATGGGTTTTATTTTATTCTAGTTCATGATCAAGTATTTGTATTTTTATTTATTTTTTTTTTTTTTTTAGGCTTGGGGGTTTATTTGGTTGTTTAATGAAGTTCACATGTCAAATCAGTGTTGATAGAACACTGACCTTGGGATTTCTGGATCATAGCACCCTGTTCTGATTTTTATGAATCCAGAAATACATGTAGATAATCTATAACAAAGATAGTACTTCGCATTTTTTCTTCTTCTCTCCTGTTTTTAGTGTTCAGTGCAGAAATACAGATTAATACAAGTGTGTTTTCCTCTTTTCTTCTTGAGAATAATAATTACACATTGTCACTTTCCCTTCCTGCATGTTATCCTGAGTCTAGCCTTTATACTTTGACGCTGCATCTTATGTTTGCCTTAGTCTGTTAAAGCCTGGGGATCCTATTGCTAGTTTAAATTTCAATTAACATTCTTAAACAGAACTAAAAATAGTAGCTGTCATGTTATATTCTTTTCCACCAGGAACCAGAAGTCCTCCACTGCCTCGAAACCACAGTTCATGGGACAATAATCACACACTTTAGTTCTCACTGAAAGAACAGGCACAGTGCTTTGCTCTTTCCTCCATTCCCTAATTGGCACCGGTGTTTATTTGCAGGGGTTTTATGCTACATCGTGTGACTGATATGATAATAGTACACTTCTACAGATCTGAAAGTTTATAGATCGACCCAGGATCTCAAAGCCCTTAACCCAAGGTAGTTATGAGTTTCAGCCTCTGTGAAATCCTAGCAGAAATTAAGCTCCCAGGAAAGATTTCTATTTAGGTATAATTATCTTTCATTTCCATAAGAGAAAAATGAACCTAAGATCGTGACAGCAGGGTTCTTATTGTCCATTCAGGCTCAGTGACAAATCTTTTATGTGCAGTTAAAACAAGTGCATTTTAACATTTTGTCACACTGATGATCTTGTCTCACAGCAGAAAATAGGCTCAGCAGTCTTCACCTTTATTGTACAAGGAGAATGAAAAGATGCAGCTGAAAAAAGAAATGGGTTGTTTTTTTGAAAATCTGCTGTACTATTTGTTCACTGAATAATCTATAGGTCTCAGTATCTGGTAATTTATTTATGCCAAGAGTTTATTTCTGTCTGAGGCTTTAGAAATGAACCCTGACACCTTACAGGAAGCACAACAAAATATCTTTTTTTTTTTTTTTTCTGGTTCAAAGTCAAAATGGAAGCAGTGCATTTATTTATCTGAAACATTTTACTTGGCAATAAACAAAGGAATATTTGATATCTTTTGGGAGATTTGGATGATTCATTTATATTCATCCTCTCTTGACCTCTATGAGAACTTAATGAATTATTTTAATGGCTTGAAGATTATTTTACTTGGTACTTTTCCTTTACATATATATATATATATTCTGTGGGGAAAAAAACCCCTAAACTATAGCATTAGCTTTGTAATGTTTCTTTGGAGAGTTGGGAATGTAGAATGATGATACTCTGTCTAATTTTATTAGCACTCCCTGAAAGGTGATAAGAGGTCAAAGGTTTATTGCAATTACATGTTAGAGTTGGCCTAGAAACCTCTAAATCCAGACTCATGACTCAAAAGTGGTTCAAACAACTCCAGGACTATGAACTTAAAAAGACCTCTAGCATTAAGGAACAATTCTGTGCATTATTTTAAGACTATTAGGGAAAGATATCTTAAATTATGAACTTATAATCACTGGAACAGAGGCTGGACTGACAGCCCTGCAAAGGGAAATCTCTGTGTGTCCCTCACATAGGTGCAGCAATGCCAGAAATCAGGGCAGAAATCAGCAGAGGACTCAGCACAGAAACCTGAAGATTGTCCCTAAGTTTCTCAGTGCTTACCTTAACTTGGTCGGATCATTTTGTGTCTTAAAACCACGCTCAAAAGTACATCCCTCAAACAATAAAACCTTCTGCTTTATATATTCACATGCTCACTTTGCAGCAGTTAATTCATTGCCACTGCATAGCTCCCCATTAAATAATACAGTACCCGAAGACATTAGGGATGGCTTTTCAACCGCAGCTATTTAGTCAGTAAATCTGATCCATCAAAGTCCCCAGAAATCAGCTGAAAGGCTCCCATTGACTTCACCAGCTTTTGGATTATGCCCCTGAGCAGTTCTGTGTGCCTACACACACACTCACATGTTGATTAAGGTATTGTTTGTGGGCTGTGAGGGACAACTTCTGCATAAGTTGCAAGACATTTTACGCCCTCTAACTCTACTCCTGGACAGGTGAAATGATCAAGGTTTACTGGCATTTTTGAAGTTCAGAGAAATACTGCAGCTTCCTCAAATGGCCTTCTTCGGGGAGCAGCCGTGCACTCAATCAGGCCAGGAAATGCAGAGGTTTAGGACAGCCTAATGCCTATATCTGGCAGTAATCAAAGGAGAGTATTGAAAAAGGAGGGGGGAAAAATAGGGGTGGGGGAGAGAAGGGGGGAGTGAGGCAGAAGTGGAGGAAAGAGGAGAGGGGGAAATAAACGTGCCTACTGTGGCTTAAAGCACAATAATTTAATTGTCACTATGCGATCAATAAAAATGTAACAGTGTGAAGGGAGCACGGCAAAGAGATTTGCTTTGTCTTAAATGGTATGTACTAAACGAATGTTCCCCAAACTGAGCAAGATTGACTAGTAAATTAGAAGAAAAATTGGTGTTATTTTACATTTTCTGCTTACCTACAGAAAAGACACTCGTTTGCAAGAAGAAAACTGGAAAATTGCTTCTTTTTCCCTGGCAGCCATTCTTTCAGGTCATCCCAAACGGGTATTCTAAAGTAATAGTACGACTCAGTAAGCAGCCTGGCTTAGGGAATCAAATCAGTGCAGTCACCACACTGACACGAGTGGATTTCATAGGATCAGGCCTTACAATTTAATGTTCACTTAGAAATGTAGAATAATATGAGAAATATAAAGCAGTACAGAGCACAACACTGCACAGATGGAGTTTCACATCCTTATGTAAACATGCTAAACTTAACAGGGAACCAGGAGACAAATGAGTTCCATCCCTGCAGACGCCGAAAACTCAGCCAAACTTTGTAACTGGACGATGCAGGCAACCTGTAGTGTGTTGGTTTCTATATGAATATTAAATGAAAATGATCAAAAGGAGTAGAAAGTGCCATGAAACAGCAGTCCCTACTCACTACCATTCCAGCCTCTTTATGGGCTTGTATATTTGCAATATTGTTTTTACAGCTGAACGTGGTAGATGAAGAAATTAAATGAAAGAACATCTAAAGTCCGAACATTTTGGGACATTAGCTGTGTATTCTTTCAGTTGTCAGGAAGTTATTGTTGAAAAAAATAGAGCCAAAAAGTAACAGACTGTCCTACCTTTTCCTTTTTAAAAACTGAATAAACAAGACCATATTTGTGTTCTGTTTGGCTTCACTGAGAATTTATTAGCAAGCAGATATAATCTAGGCAGAAGAGACTTAATACTGGAGAAGCTCATTTATTAACACAGAATAAGAAAACGTCTTAACCTGTTTGTGTTTATCTTCACTTTTGTTTGGTGAAGCTCCAAATTCAGAAAGAAATTCTAATTCTTTCAGTCCAGGGACATCTTTCCTGTCACCAGCTCTTCTCTGCTGGACTTGTTAGGTCAGCAGACTCAAAGGAACATCTTTTTTTTTTATTTTTTCCTAGAATTCATTCTGTGGCAAGAATCTGCACAACAAGCCTTCAAACCTTACATCCCCAAATACTAGCAGTGCATCTGAGCTCCACTACTTTGAATCAAAAAGCAGGAGCCATGTGTGGGGGAAGGACCGAAAATTCAAGCCACACTACTTTAAAAACAAAACACAATGAAACAAAGCAACCAACCACAAAAATAATGTGATTGATACACTGACTCATACAATTGTTTTTCAAACAATTGAGTGAAGGTGATAGAATTTTGTTTCCTTAGAAAATATTGGGACGCCTCATATCTCACACGGCAGCCTAAAATGCTGTGGAAATTAGTTTTCTCTGGAAATGCCTTCACATATGAGAAGAAAATTTACTGAATATTTCTTGTTAAGATGCAGTCACTAATTGTGTTGTTCACAGAAAAAAACCTGTAAGGTAGATGCATTGTGCTGAAAGGCAAGACATTCAAGTATGACTTGAAAACTCCTGGGAAAGATACAGGATGATTGAAGGATTTTTCAACCTGTTCTGGCACTGCTACTCATCATTTAGCTTAGCATTTTGAAAATGCTTTCATGTGAATACTTTTTTTTTTTTTTTAATAAAGTTTGCATGGAGTGGCCTGCATTTTGTATTCTCACGGTTCAAAGTCCTGCTTCTAAAATAAAACTAGATGCTATTACTGGAGTCAATGGGAATTCAAAAGTACAAGATAGTGGATTGGGAAATAATTGGATAATAATATGCTCTCAGTCAGGTTTTCTCATTCTTGAGGTGAATTCTTTGCAAGAGGGAGAATCTGTGCTGAGAATTTGTGAGTTCTGTTTTCCCTGCAGGAAGAGTAAAATGAGCTCAGACCAAAACTATAGCCACTGTTAAGAAATTCTGAAACAGTATCAGCTGTTACAGATAGTTGGAAGACATCTGAGTGTAAATTTGTTTATAGGACATAGTTCACAAAATTTAAGGCTTCATACAGAGATTTCACATCGTATCTGTAAACAAACAAAGTCCAGGACATATTTTGTTTTGGAAAATATGTATGTAGATTTTAGTGGTAAAAAAATTCTTTTCCACATTTCCATAAGCAGTTTGCATAAATCTCCACAGGTAGAAAATCCTGAAGTCTCCCCAATGATGCTAAGTTATTCACTTGCATGACAAATATCTGCAGTGAATCTGAAATGAAATAAATAGGGTCTCTACCACACAGTGAAAACACATGTATTTTCAAGTGCATATGGAAGTTAACTTCTTTTGTAACAGATACAGCACATGTATGTGTAAAACAATGCCTATATTTTTTCCACAGTACATTGATTTCTGACTAGTGACATGGTGATTATATTTATGCACTGTACATCTATGTATACCTAAATGTAGCCCATAAGGATAATAGCTGCATTGTTTTGATGGAAAATAATACACATCTTGATTTTTTTTTTGCGGTGGTATTCTGAATTTATGGTGTTCAAAGAGGCTGCAGGCAGGAATGAAGCAGCTACAGGGAAAGAGTGTATCTCCAGGGACAACAGTCAAGGTCCTTAGGACTGGGAACTAGACACTTGAAATTCCCAAGCTGTCTGTCGCCAGCCCAAATAACGGGCCTTTTTTTCCCAAGGTCAGTAACTAAGATCAAAAATGTACAGTGATGTTAGAAGTCATTATTTGCGGGAGGGAAGAGGTGCTCAAAAGATGCCAAAAGACAAACATAGAGTAAGAATGTTTGTTCTGTCTGTCAGGAGTTGTTCTCAGGATTTGATTAACCTTCAATTTGCATGGAAAGTGTGCAAGTATGAATTACAATATTGTCTTCTTTTGCCTGTGAGACCTATTTCCTGTCAAATGTACAAGAATGATGATAGAAGAAATTTCTGAGGCCTGTTAGAAAAGCATATCCAAGCATGATCTTGTGTCCCTGCAGAAACATTTGTGCTGATCCTGGGATGTGCCACTTGGACACTGCAGGGTTGGGTAATGACCCTGCAAAGGGCTTCTCTAGAGATGTTCAAAATTCTTGCATATCTAATCTGAATTCCACAACCTAATAAAAATATAGAGATGAGCTGATTGACTTTGTTTGAGTATACGACTGATCGTGTCTCCCTTGGGCTTTATTCAAAGAACGTAAGAGATCATCTTGAAACCTTGGATGAAAGAGATCCCCATTGAGGCTGGTGGAAGTATTCCAGGCTGGTGTTTCCATCTATTTATCAAACAGATGGAAACAAGTGAAAGAGTACAGGCAATTCCTGACCAGAAAAAGCCTTGCTGAGTACTTTTGCCACGGAGGCTAAAGCACATCACGGGTGTCTCATGAGCAGATGACACCCAAGAACAATTCAGCAGACAGAAGTCCAGGAGAAGCAGAGAGTAGTAACAGCTCCAGGTCTTCAGGCTACTCTATCCACTTGGCTTCCTGTTTCCCTGATCCACCCAAGAGAAAGCAGATCTTTCCTTTATGTCTTCACAAACTTGGCTCTACGTCCCTCTGCCCTTCAGAGAGCAGGCATATCTCTACCTTTCTGAACGTGGAGAAACGTGAGGAAAAGCTATCTTCAGATCTCTGATAGAAGCCCAATAATTTATGTTATCTAGTGTTACTGTAATAAAATCGGAGTGCCTCCTATTCCGCTGGGAAGGACCCTAACTCACTTCTACTCTTTCTGAGCTCCTGCTCCTCCAGGCCAACCACGTTCCCCCGCTGCAGCCGTTCTCACCAGTGGCTGTCCCAGGCTTTGAGAGTGAGAGGCTTGGAATAACATAAATCATTGACAGCTGCTGGGCTTTCCCGCTGTTGGGATCTGTGTCAGGCAGCACTGTGAGTGATGGGGGAATCTATCTAGCAGGAGCTTTCATCCTTCAGCCCCCAGACAAGTCCTCTAGGCCAGACTCATGGCTGCAGTCTGACAGCAGCAGTGGAACTTGGTGATAAAGCTGCTCCCTTTAGCTTGTGAAGTGGCTACAGTTTGCATTACTTTAGCCTCCTGCATAAAGAAAATCCCGGGGGAAGATGAGGGAGAGCATGCAGCTGCAGCTTATGCTTTCGTTTCGGCAATTCCCAGTCCCTGCGCCAGTCCCTGCAAGGCTGTGACTGCCAGGACGAATTAGAAGAGGCAAGAGGTGACCTCAGAGGAGGTGTTGGGTCTGTCTAACTCCACCCATCCAGCTTTCACAGAGCGTGTTGGCAAGCAGTGTTCCCAAGTATCTGGAACCAGACTAAGCAAAACTGTGGAAAAAGTGTTATGGGGAACAACGATGTGCTACTAGAGGATTGGATTAGATGACCTAATGGGAATTTTCCATTTGTGATTGCTTTGATTCTTTGATTTACATTCTCAAATGCTTTGGTTTCTGAGGGAGAACAGTGAAAAGGAGTTGACATGATCAAATGGTTAGTAACACTGCTTTTTTTAACTTTTAGCAGAATATTTTTCAGTAATTGTTTGCCAGATATGTAAAAAATGCCACAGAACTATGTATATTATATTGTGAAATATTAATGCTGGCTGGGAGTGCAAGGCTGATGTTGGAACTAAGTAAAAAACTGTGTATTTGACTGTGCCAGGGAAAGCCAAGTTGACAGGTTTTATTTTAATTTAATAAAATCTGAAGCTAGTACTGTGGAAATCTGGCCAAGGCTGCCTGGCAGACTGCCTTGAAGGGAGTCATTGATAGTCCCTTTCCCTTTTTTCTTTATTAAGTTCACCATTTTCCCCCATTTAACATAAAAAAGTAATTTCCCAAATAGCAGGATTCCTCAGTTGTTTTATCCTGCTCATCCAACATCCACATTTTATAAAGCATTTCATTGAAATTAGGGTGCCTAAGACTCGCAACATGATCAATCTGCATTTTACTAAGAGGTTTTCTTTTCTAAATTCAATATGATACTGGAAGTCAGAAGCACCATTTACATGCATGCCACTGCAGAGAGCTGAATGGAGAGTAGTAAATACTCTTGAGACCTTGAGGGGACATTTATAAAAATGTGGGGTGTAAGATTTGTTTTTTCTTTTCCTTCTGTAACATTTTAGGGACAAGAGACTATCTATCAAACTGAAGGGTGGATTAAGAACCATTTTTTGCAAACCAGTCTTCTAATCAGCTATTCAACAAATAGTGTTTCATATCCATTTTTAACTGTTAAATCAGCAGTACAAATCAGCAGGAATGTTAATCCAGAATAATCAAGGCCAGACTAAATAGGTTTAAGTGCTCTGACCCTCTTCATTTTGTTTCACCTGACAAAAGACTTATGGCACCTTCCCACCCCATGATGCTGATGCTACTCCTAATCTTGTCCCAGAGAATTTCCTGTAACTCTCAGCTATGTTAGAGATTTATTTCTATAATTAGGCAGTTTCTAATCTACTCCGTGCCCAAAACATTCACCCCAATATCTGCTGTTATTAAGTTTCCCATCCTAGAATCCGTGTTTTCCTTCTGAGATTCCAGATATGAACGCTGTTTCCCTTATGGAATCTCATGTGAATGTGCCTACGTCCTCCTCTCTTCCCAAATACTTTATCCTAGGAAGTCTTGTGAGCCATACAGGTGGCAAAATATTTGGACAGGACTTATTGTTAAACCTGTCTTACAGACCTTTACATCATCCCATCACCCTTTTTCTGGCAAATTCGCCCTCACAGGGCAGTGTCCAAATGCCTTATACCTATCTAACCCTGGAGGAAGCAATTAATTGCGGTCCTCATTCAAGTGGGCTTTGTTGGCTGGAGAGGCTGTACCACAAAAGCCTAAAAAAGAATCTGCAATGACATTTTCAAAGTCTGTGGACAATTCTTAGCAACAGATGAGGAGGAAGCAAGCTTGCACTCTGCAGCCTGGAATATTGCTGCAGTCACTTGTTTGGCAGCTGAAGTAAATTGAGTAACTGGAAAGGCTGAATCAATTTATTCATTCTCTGAATTCACTGAGCCTCAGAAGACAGCCTGTGGGCAGGGTCCTCAGTCCTGGGAGGTTTGATATGTTTATTCAAATTAATAAATTCACTGATGGCGGGCAATTTTATTATTCATTGCAATTGTTCTCTGCAATAAAATATAATGTGCTTCCTCAGGTCTTTCACTTTGTTTCAGTTAGCCAGAACGTGTGAATTTGATAACCACTTGAAACATTGATTCCAATCTGGACGAAAATCCTTACAACCCAAACTGAGCCGTTGTGTGGCATTACCTCTCTGATATCAGGATACATGTTGTGGTGAACCTTTTAATGCTTCATAACCAACATTATGGGATGTTACAGCTAAAATTGAATAAGGAACAGACTTCTTGTAATTAAATTGCAGCTATCAGTGTGAATACCATCTATCTAACACAGCACACAGAGTGAATGGAAGCATGCAAACGTGTTTGTAATGTTTACAGCAAACCAATTAAGTCTTCAGGTTCCCTATTAGCAGCAATATCACTCATCTGTTCAAGCCATCAGCAACATCCTCTGGTGTTCTGTATTCTGACTGCACACAAGAGAGGGCTCTCTATCTGGTTTTACCCATATCAGCCAACAGCAAATGATTCCAAAGATAATTTAATTCCTTCATGTCTGAATTTTAATTATTGTGCTTTCCAGTAGTTTTAAGAAAATAGACCCTTAGTCAGTATAAATTGTCATAACTTTGCTGATGTCAGTAACAATTCCTGGTGTCTGAGAACTTGGCCCAAGGCCACAACTTTTAAATTACAAGTTTAGACAAATGCAACCGGAGTTTAAGAATAGATAAGAAAATACCAAACTTAATAGAGTGAAAACAACATGTTCCACACGTATTAGGGTTTGAACATTATACAGCTCATTAGTAGCAGCAAAGTGATGTAGATCCTCCATCGCTATGGTCAAAATCCAGTCTATATAAAGAGCAAAATATTTTCTACTATAGCCATGAGAACATTTACAGTGATTGCCTCCTTCTGTTCTTCCCCTACAATTGTATGAAAAACAAGTGCTACCACAAGTAGCCCCAGGAAAGAGGCCAAATTAATATAAATTGCTACCTTCAGTTACTTGGAAGGGATAAGAGATACCAGGATGACACTGAAAAGCAAACAGATACAACCACTGATAATGCCTGAGTACTTGATCTGACCAAGACTTTCCAGGCTGAAAGGGTCACTTTTGTTCCTTGGATCTGGGAGAAGTCAAGGAAGGTTGAGAAACTTGGTATTTGGTACACCCTGACTGCCAAAGACAATCCTTAGTGAGGTTTGGCTGTCATACATTTATTGTGGGGAACTGTTGCTTTTCCATCTGAAATCATCAATGTCTAATACTTCCACCTTGAAACGAAATTAAAATTATTGAATTCTCTTACTTCATATCTCCTGTTTTCCTTTATCATTTCTTGTATCGAGAAATAATTTTATTTATTTTTACATATAACAGAATCACAGAATATGTTGAGTTGGAGGAGACCCACAAGGACCATCCAGTCCAACCCTCAGCCCTGCACAGGCCCATCCCCAAGAGTCACCCCCTGTGCCCCAGAGGATCATCCAAACCCTCCTGGAGCTCTGGCAGCCTTGGGGCTGTGCCCACTGCCCTGGGGAGCCTGGTCAGTGCCCAGCCACCCTCTGGGGGAAGGACCTTGTCCTGAGATCCAACCTGACCCTGCCCTGACACAGCTCCAGGCCATTCCCTGGGTGCTGTCCCTGGTCCCCCCAGAGCAGAGCTCAGTCCTGCCCCTCCTCTGCCCCTGCCCAGGCAGTTGGAACTGCAATGAGCTCTGCCCTCAGTCTCCTCTGCTCCAGCTGAACACACCAAGTGCCCTCAGTGTCCTCACACGGCTTCCCCAACAAGGAGTCTGTTCATTTCTCCCGTCCTTATTTCACTATCCCATGTATCATCAAAGCAAATTTGGTATGAGACTAGGAATATTTATGATGAGAAAAGAAGAGCTTCTATAAAGATTCTTTAAAGGCTTTTATTTTTTTTTAATATTGTGCATATCGTGTCCATCCACTGCAAATGAGTTCCACATTAATCATAAACTTCCACCTTTAATAAACATCATGTTTTAATAAACTAATGAGAATGTTTGAGTTCTACAGAGAGCACAAAGAATGTTTAATGAATGTTGCTGTGGCATGTTCCAAAATGTTTTCTGTAAAATGCAAGAGCCGTGTTGTAAACTCTTTTGCCCCAGGAGCCTTGTTAATTTGGAATGATCCAAAAAAACACATGATGTGTCTGGGTTGGGTACTCCAGGCAGTATAGCAATAGGAGCACCACGATATGCTGCACTGGGCGTTCATTAGTTCATATTAATGTGAGGGCTTCAGCTGCAGTGGCTTAGTTATCCTGCTAGTGAGCAATCCCTGTTCTTGAACACAGAAGCAGAGGTGGGCCTTTTTTTTGTAGTCCAGGCTAAGGAAAGCTCCATCAGACTTGTCTGCCATTCCAAACTGTCCTCACTAGGAGCTTGATTTCACTTAAAGCCTGTATAAATTTACTGGTATCCATATGGGACAAGCATCACCGAGGAAAATGGGCAATTCTACCCTGGTGTTATCTTTGGATATGCTAAGCTGATTTTCCAGCTGGTGCAAGTTAAGTTATGGCAGTTATATTAAATGATGCCAATATACACTAATTTAGAATGAGTTCCTTCATCATTAACATGGGTATTTTAGGAAACCAATTTAGAACCATACATTATGTAGATTCTCTTCTCTACTCATCATCTCCCAACTGATATTTGATTAGGATATCGATTTCCTCTTATTAAAAAAAAAAATAAAAAATCAACCCACTCACCTCTTTTTACCCCCGACATCCTACAGATGCAGAATGCCACCCAGATTAGCAAATTGATTTATTGATAATAAACACATAGATCTTCTTTGCCCTTCTGCAAGCTGTAATTTCTCTATCCTTAGTCTTTTCTTCCACAGGAATTTTCAATATTAGCTCCTCTCTACCACTGGCACCATCCTTGTAAGTGCATTTCCGAAAGATTCATTTGCTGGTTTTTTCATGTTAATTCTTCCAAATGCCTTCCCAGGACGCAGTAAGACATCTGTGCTCACGGTGATGTAAGCAGAAGTCTCCCTGCTTGCTGAAGTGCTTAAGATAAACAGGTCAATTCAAGAGTAGATATGATCCATCAGTAGACTTTATGAGACACTTCTGAAAGGGCAGGGTTAGTCTAAAATAGAATGTCTGGGACACAGCTGAAGGCAGCTCTATTGATAAATTGTTCTGTAGATGGGCTTACTTGGTTGGAAGAGATGTTATGTTATGTTATACATCCAGCCAGGTGTTACTAACTGATGATGATGACAACATCAGAAGTAATTACTGGAAATTTACTTTATTACAAAAATCCCACACAGCCCCATAAAACCAAGGTCCAAGACAAAGAATGAAATTCAGACACTCCATTAGAAAGACAATCCATATACCAAACACCTAATATTTCAAAATGTTATGCTTTCAATGCTGATGATCATGATTAAACATCCGTATCTCTGTAGCACCTAGAGATCAGTTGGGTTACAATGCTAGTTGTGCTACGAAATAAGTGACAGTCCCTTGACGAAGATCTAAATCAAGAGCGTTTTCATAGCAATTTCTGGGACTTCATAGTGTGCTTTCACTTTGATAGGATAGGAACAAAGTGAGATCAAGCACTACAACAAAATGCCCACCGAACACCTATGGAGTTACAGCGGGGGGTGTAGGGGTCCTAAATGGGGGGGTGTTATTGCCATACTCCTTCTCGCCAGTATGGAGATCCTCTGACTTCATCCTTGCTATTGCTTTGTATTGCCAGAGTGATGTTCCGTCCACCTTCTCCACTTTCCACAGCTGTTCACCAAAATTGACTTATCGGAACATTTTGACATTGCTGAAAAGGTATGCTTTTATAAAAGTTAAGGGTAGCGGTCTGATTTATTAAAGTGGCAGATGCAAAAAAGAAAAAAAAAAAAACCCAGTGAAAAAGCCCACCCTACCCAAATATTAAAAACCAACACAAAGCAGCGAGAGGACAGCAAAAAAAAATTACACATAAAAATTACTTACCATGAAGTACCTTTGGAATTTAGTTACATGAGATGGCTAACACCTTACAGTCCCTAAAAGAGAAAAGCCTTGTTCCCCTTTCCTGGCTTCCACTTGGAGCTGTCCTGCTTTGTGGTGGCTCTGGTGCTCATCAGACACTTTGGAAAGAGATCACTCAGCCCAGTGCAGTTCAGGTCACTAACTCAGTGGAAACCTGCTTGTTTGTCCTTTGCTGGAATATCAGAATGGAGTGACTACAGGAAAGGGTCAGAGCAATGCCACTGGGGAGTGTGGAACACTGGGGTGGACAGCACACCCCTGTTTCAGAGGCAGAGAGTTATTAAGGATGTGTTGTACAGCTTGACCCATATCTGACATCACTTTGGTTTCCACAGGCAGCCTCTTACACAAGGCATTTTAACACAGAACTGTTATATTAACTGTGAGCGTGCTTTCCTTGATTTGGTAAGATTTAAGATGATAAAATGTACCTATTTAAAGAGCTCAGCACCTGGATCCAAATTTTATTACTTGAAAAGATTATCAGGGAAAACTATAAGACAGATCTAAGGCCAGAGAGTCAGCTGATGTAACACGATACAGTATTGCTTCCTGATCCAGGGCACATAAAATACAGCAAAATAAGATATACAAGTTCAGCAAAACGAACAGAACTAAGATGCTTGAATCTCACAATGTTTCCGTGGAAGTATTTTCATGAGAAGCTAATGTACAGGGTCATTAACTTCTGGAAGGGAATGAAAGTCGGATGAATGTGTTCCCCATCATCCCTCAGAATTATTTTAAACAATCATTGTGAATGTTCACAAAGGATGTATCCCAAGAGCACATAAAAGGTGCCTTAGGTTTGGTTTCCTTTTATAAAGGTCTCTTGCATGATTTCTGTGGAGCTGTTGTGGTTTAACCTGGCAGGCAGCTGAACACCACACAGGAAAAAAAATAACATTCATGGGTGGAGATAAAGACAGTTTAATAGGAAGAAAAGGAAGGGCAAGTAGTAGCCATAATAACAATAGAAACAGACTGTAAAAAACAGGTGATATCCTATGTAATTTCTCCGCACCCACCAACCAGTGCCCAGCCAGTTCCCTGGCTTTGCCCCTAGTTTATATCCTGAGCATGTGTCATATGGTATGGAATGTATCTGTCATCAGCTGGGGCCAGCTGTTCCAGCTGTGGCCCTTCCCAACTTCTCTGACCCCCTCAGTCTACTCACTGGTGAAGTGGGGTGAGGAGCTGAGAAGTCTTTGACTTAGTGAAATCAACATTATTCTCTTAGTGTTATCAGCATTATTCTCATTCTAAATCCAAACCACAGCACTGTACCAGCTACTAGGAAGAGAATTAACTCTGTCCCAGCCAGAACCAGAACAAAAGCGAAGGCACGGCAAGAGGAGAGCAGTCTTTGAGAAGATTAAGACACACGATACAGTGAGATTGACACTGAATGTTAGCCAGATGTCCAATATCAAGCCAGGATTTTCTGTCACATGTGACATGAGGAATTCAGCTTTCCCCAGAGGAGCAGTTCATGTAACCAAAATGCCACGTTGTCAGCAGAAGTGGAGTCATCAATACCTGTCCAAAGTAGATCAGTGACAATGCCTTTGTGCACTGAGGCTGCCTGGGTCCATTGGACCATCTTAACAAGAGAGGGAGAAGTTACCTTTAGAGAGTCAGTTCCTATGGAGGAAACAGCACCACTTTTACCACTGCAAATAATTAATAAATGCTGTTACAAATACATAAAATTCCATTTTATAAAATAAAACAGGGGAAAGTTTGGCCACCCATTACCTAAAAAAATTGGAAAGTCCATGACAGGTGGTCACAACGTGTAAAAATGGGAATTGCCTTTCTTCCTTGGCACGAAATTCTAAAATGGATGGTGCAGCCACTTCATGAATGTATTTCTTTTCACAGTTTAATGTTAAAGGGGATGACAATAATATAGTCAAGTGTGTTCTGTAAGTCTGTTGTGGTTTAACCTCAGGCATACAGTACCATGCAGATGCTCTCTCACTCCCCCACCAGTGGGATCAGGAAGAGAACTCAGGGATGAGATAAAGACAGTTTAATAGGGAAAGCAAAAACTGTGCATGCAAGCAAAGAAAAATGAGGAATTTATTCATGGAATCATAGAATATCTCAGGTTGGAAGGGACCCAAAAGGATCCTGTGCCCTGCACAGGACACCACAAGGATCCCATCATGTGCCTGAGAACATTGTCCAAACCCTCCTGGAAGTCTGGCAGCCTTGGTGCTGTGCCCACTGCCCTGGGGAGCCTGGTCAGTGCCAACCACTCTCTGGGGGAAGAACTTTTTCTAAGATCCAACCTAAAACTCCCAGCTGATATCCAACGTAAACCTCACACAGCTTCATTCCCCCAGGTCCTGCCCCTGGTCACCGGTGAGAAGAGATCAGTGCCTGTCCCTGTGCTTCCCCTCGTGAGGAAGCCACAGACCTCTGTGAGGTTTCCCTTCAGTCTTCTCTTGTCCTATGTTCAAAAATAAATAATTCAGAATTCTGACTTTACTAAAAGTCAATGCTCACTTCTCAATTATTTTTTTGTTGTGCTGAAGTCAAGCTTTTCAGTAGTAACACACCTAAAGCTAAACTTCAACTGCTGTGCAAGTATGGAAAAAATAAGCATACACCAGAGAGAGAAGAGGTTTTAATTCATCCTCTCTCAAGTCCTGCTTCAGGAAACATCTAAAATTTGGAAAGATATCTTTAATTTGCTTCAATCCCACTGAAGTCAATAGAACCTTTCAGCATATGGTAAGTGCTTTTGTCAACAATGAAAGGTTTTCCCTCTTTCTTTTCCTAAGGACAGCAAATCTAGCAGAGCCACCACATCATATTTCATTTGAATAGAAAGATTGCTGTCTTTATTATAAAAGGCAGTATGACATCACAACTTGAATTAAGCATGTGCTTACGTTGCTCTTCATAGCAGATTCACAACAAGAATGATGGCACAGAGGAATGAGGTTGCTGAACAGAGGAAGAAAGGCAAACATTTAGGGTGAATAAGCGAGGGGGAGGTAGATGATGTGACAGTATTCTCCTACCACAGGGTTTAGAGCACCAGTTGAGGAAGACAAGTTTCAGATCCTAGAGAACCACAAGTGAATGAAAATAAAAAAGTAAAAAAATGTCTAGAAATGAAATTGTCAATGAAAGAAATGAGATGCAGAGTACTTCAAAAATTCTCACATTCTCACAGACAGCAGACAGAGGAGAAAACTTTCATGTTTTAACCACAACTCTCTGATTCTGAGATGTATTCATGAAAAAATGTGGTAATTTTTCCCCATGGGATTCATGTAGATGAGATTTTAGTTTCTTCTGGAGCAGTTAGAATCAAAGTATTTACATAGAATATTCTTTAATGTGTTTGTTCTGAATCAAATTATTATATTGTATGTCCTACCTCGTAGTTAACATGAAATAGCTCACTGATGTAAACATCCAATATAGTTCTTTATTTATTCTCAATATGGCTGGTTTCATTCGTGATTCCTGGTAATGTTTCTAGCAGTTGATACATCTGCACTATTCCAAAAATGAACCCCATAACTGTCCTTTAAATTCAAGCTATGATTTCACTTAGGAAGCTATGAAAACATGACTCTGTTACCACTTGCAGATGCACACACAGACATGAACACACACATATACACATAGAAGGATTGCAAAAAACACATTTTGTGTCAGTGAGTGCCTGGGAGCCAGATGGATATTTTTAGCAGAAAATGAACCTCTTTGCAATGCAGAACCCTTATTCTGGTCTTTTTATAATAATCAGAGGTTGCTCAGCTGATAACAGAAATGTCAGAAATTTTAAAAATTCAGGAACTTCTGATCAAACAAAAATTTACCTTCAAAAATTACAGCGACTGAGGGTGGCATGTCTGTTCAACCCGGAATTCTTCTTTTCCTAATGCCTCCAAGCCCAGTGCTCCTGCTAATAATCTTAAGATTCTTTGCCTTTCTTCGATCCAAACCTCTTGTTGCATATTGATCTACAAGGCAGTATTTATTAACATGTTTGCATCGGCGGCGATGTGTCAGCAGAAATATCTTTGTCACTAGAGGGCAGCCAGCATCTTCTGGAGAGCCCGGAGAGCTCGTCATGGAAATCAAGTTCTGACAGTGGTCGCAGAGGACATGATTCTGGATCAGTGGGCTGTGTCTCAGCTGTACTAATTTTCAATAGAAGTAATTAGCAGCATTCCAGGATTTTATCTGGGGATCAAATTATGGCTGGCTCGTTCAAAGACGGAATATGAAGACTTTTGGGTGTGGGCTGATCAATGACTTTAAGAACCAAAACTTGGAGGTTAATGGTGCTACAGAGCCAAAAAAAAACCTCCTGAATTTTCCAGTGAAGGAAATTTCAGAGCAGGCTGGTGGAATGGGAGCATTAGGTGTGGTCACAATGCTACTGCAACCCCAAGCTCATTTTGTGTCTCCTACGTGATGGACAAACGGAGAATGGTGCGTTTGCTGTGTTTGCTGCTGAGTGCCTTTTACTGCCCATGAGTGGCTGTAACTGGTGAGTGAGGCAGAGAAGTGACCAAGTTTAGCCCTGAAACCCTCACACTCTGTCTGGTATCTGGCATCAGGACTGAGGTTCATCTTGCTCCTCGCTGGAGAACTGATGATGAGGGGGAAAGAGCTTTGTAACCAAGTAAATACCCAAGCTTTCCTCTTGCCCAAAGCTTCACCCTGATTATGGCCAGCTTCTGTGGTTTGACCCATACAAAACACCTGCATAGCTAACAGAGGATTCTTATGGCCTTCTTCCTTCTTTTCAAACTGTGCATTCCTTTCCGTGTATCTGTAACAAAGCAATCCTCAGGTTTTCAGGTTCCTGATGCGAGTATAAAAATAAGGATTAAAAAAAAAATAAATGTTTAGTTGGAAACATACTTACAGTTTTCTTGCTTTGACTACTGACAATGTTTTACATTACAATCATACTGCAAGGTATTAAATAGTTTTGCTACTACATATGTACCAGGCTGCTCAAACTCCATCCCAGGTGCACAAGAAAGTGCATGAACAACAGGGGACTTGACAAGATAAATAATGATACATGCCTCCACATCAGAGACCAAAGTTAAGTCTGTGTCAGATCAGAATGCAGCTTGGCTAATCTAAAAATCTACTTTAAACTCTCATTAAGATAAACTTCTGAAAATCCAAACTATACATCACCTTTTTATACCCAGTAATAAGAAAGGCTTGAAATTTTCTGATCTTGTGAAATAAGGACGAAGGCTATTTGAAATTAGTAAAGCAGGCTGAAGAGAAAGGAGAAAGTCAGGATATCATATATACATACACATACATGTACTTCAATGCCTTCCAAAGAGCACGATCCCATGTGCTGGCTTTCTTCTTTCATTCAGACAAAAAACCTAGTGGGGTGCATCATACTGAAAACAAACACATGCTAAAATGGTTGGCTGGGAAAGGGTGGTTTGTAACTGTTTCAGAGGAAGACATAGTCTTTGGGTTTGTGTTCTTGCCAGTGATATTAGTCAGCAAGCAATCAGCATTTCAGCTGGGTGGAAATGGGGAGGGAGAGGCGATTTTACACCCTTCTCACATTCTGCATTTCCTGTCCTTGATGCGCAGTCTGTCCAGAGGCACAGCCATAATCAGCATTCAGGCACCTCTGCAATACTCTGGAGTAGTGGAAACATAAAGGTCTCGGCACCAGAAATAAGAACAATTTTCCCTGTGTAGGAAAATGTAAGCTTCATCAAGACCTTGACTCCTCAGTTTGAGTTTCAAGCCCCTCCTCAAGAGGCAGCCCTGGCTCCAAAGGCAGCTGTGGTGTCCTCCAGAGCAGCCGGGGCTTGACCTCAGGTGGGAGAAGGTACCTGTTTCCTCTGGGCATTTTTGTGATAATCTCCTATCTCCTCATCTCTGCACAAGCAACTTTCTCCTGGGAACAGGGTGGCAGGGGGAAAACCCAGCACTGGAGCAGAACATAGCCATGTCTTTTATTTCTTTTAGGAGGGCCAGAGCCCTTCCCTTCCACCCACACAGAGCTCCTCTGAGCCAAACCCTGGCATTAATTCCTGACACACTTCAAAGTGCCGGAGAAGAGCAGAGAAATACTTCTATGCCAATAATCAGTAATTCAAAGCAAGAGTTCTTTCAAGGGCTTGGAGAATACCGCAGGAGTGAAGGGTAAAGTCCTACTGCCTTAGAAGAAAAGCACAAAGAAAGCATCATCACTTGATAAATAATTTAACTGACAAGAATGTGAAAGAAATTTTCATATATTTGTCTCTAGTGTTATGAAGTGGGTTCCAGCTTTGAAAGGTTCCTGATGAGGGAAAGATGGTTAGTCAAGAATGTCTCACTTTGGGGGCAAGGGGAAGAGCTTTTACAGTAAGTTTTCCCATTGCAGAAAATCAAGCGTTTTTAAGTTCCATGGCACAATATGATGTGTGTTCTTTTATTCTTCCTTTTTTCATTGATATATTATTTAAGGATTTTTTATTATTCTAGAGTTTCACATGTATCTCCTCATACACTGAAAGCTCAGTACTTAATGCATGATATGAAAGCATGAAAAAGCATGCTCGAGGTTTTTATTTTTTCATGTGAATCAAGTCTCACATGCAATGACAGAAAGCAGGGTTATGAAGTTATTGCATTTTCTATCCCACTGTCAATAAATTAATTGAGTTTTATTGTATATATAATAAAGAAAGGTGAGCAATTCACAGTGATTTCTGTATGAAATCTTTGCTACTGGCTTGGTTTGGGAGGCTGTTTGTTCATTTGTTTGTTTTTACTCCAGTGCTACCTAGATTAAGAGAAAAACTAACAAAAATTTTAAATAGTTATTGTTATGTGCAGATGCTTAATGGCATTTCATTGTCTTCTAATAGAAGAATGTGCTTAATAAAACATATTTCAAAGTGAAAGAACAACCAACGTGTGTTTCATTACGTCATCATAAAGACTTCTTAGCCTATATTCAATCCATCCACGCAACCAATAAAGTAATTCAAACGAAGAAAAACCCTTCAATATGAGTCTCTATTGGTTTCAAAACCCTGTGACACACGAGACTGGCACCAAAATATGAGTTAGGGGCTTATGATAAATTCAAAAATCAATGAAGTACATTTAAGATGCATTTCATAAAATTTAATTTGCGTGTGTATTAGAGATGGGCACAGACTTTCCAAAAACCCTTTGGGCAGCACAAAACTACAATACATTCCTGCTTGCCTGTTGCGTAAATGAACCCTTCCATACATTTTTACTAGTTACAGTCTAGATGCAGCTGTCTGCTGTTTGTATCTTTTTCCTGTCCCGGAGACATTACCAAGTTGTTTGCAAATGCCTTTGCCTCTTTATACATAGAGAGAAGGATAATACTGTAAGTTACATGAACGTTTCTGCTAAATATTTGTAAGCTGGCTCATTGTGAGACTTTGTGTGTGACAATTGTTGTCCTTGAAAATACCCGTCTTCCTTTAAGGTGACAAGTTTTAGTGACTGACGTGAGATTTTAAGTTAAAGCATGCATAGACATTGATTCAGGATCTTGGTTTTGTTAAGTTTAGTCTCAAATGGCGAAATAATTTTCTAGCACCAGCAACTGAAGCGCACGTAGTTTGTAAATAAGGCTTGGCTTTTGTATTTTTTTTTAATTTTAACTAATATGCAATTATATTTATGCATAACTATGCTTAGAGGCACCCTTGGTACAACTTACAACAGGAATGTAAACTCCTGAGACAGAATAAACACAATTTCCCATAGAGGACAAAGATAGCATGATGCTGGCTTAGTTCAGTGGGGTTTTTAGGAGCATCCTAAGGCAATGTTTGAGTTTGGATCAGTTATAAGAAAAAAAAATGTTGTTATTAATATATGCTTGATAAAAGCTAACATTATCTTTGGCAGTCAAAGAATAAAAGGTTCTTAGTTTACAAAAAAGTCTTTAAAATGTAAGCCTATTATATGAACTTCATATTCTTATATCATACTAATTTTAAAAGAAATCTTAGAGATAGGATCTTTGTCAAGTGAGATGTTGCACTTACTCTCACATACCACAAATAGCTATACAGCCAAATAAACACCACATTGCATTATCATATAGATTTCTTCTGGTTTTCAAGTGGTCAGCATTTTGTGGTAACATTAATAGTCATTACGGATTTAAATGGGCACTCTCTGTCTGTAACTGATCGACAAGATCAATAATTTTAAGATCAAATACTAACAGCAGTCTGTTTTCTTCTTTAATCACTGTCTTTTTGTTTTATACCCATGCCTACAGCAAGATCCTGTTTTCTGTATGTAGACAGAGCTTCCTGCTGTGTGCTGTCGAAAGAATGAGAAGACAAGATGGAGAATCAATTTAGGAAAAAAGCTTTAGTTGACAAAGCTTTGCTGTAGATCAATGGAGTCTAGCTAGTTAAAATATCTTTGGGAGCTGAGATTTTACAGTCTCGAGCTTGGACATAATCAGTTTGGTTTTCCCTATTCCATTTGTACAGTACTTTGCCAGATGGGGGAAAAAAAAAAAAATGCAAATACCATTATTGTTTTGACAGTTGAACGTCTTCTGGCTTTGTTGTGAAACAATGAAAGCAGCTTTAAAATATATTTCCTTGATACCCAGAAAATCTAGGCCTTTATTACCTTTTTTTTTTTTTTCTTTTAAAACAGGCAGTATTTACTAAGAGGGATCTTGTTCGTTACAGCAGAGCAGGCAACACATTTACCCATGGAGAGATGGAATAGCACACAGTTCACAACTTAGTACTTGGGGGATTTTTCTTCCATTGACTCATTTAGTCTTTTATCACTTCTTTGTTCAAACAGGTTTCATAGCAAACACAGGATGTGTACAAACTGATATAAAGCGTGTCTTCCCCGGCAGATTTATCCTTATATCTGATATTTACTTAATCGGGTTTCACCAAATTTGCATATCAGCAGTAATTAGTTGTTTCAATATTCCTAATGGCATAGAATGAAAATATTTTTGCTTAAGTACACATTAAGATTACTTCGAAACAATCCAACCAATTTCATGCACGTTATTAACTCGTTCCTTGCCGAAAGAAAGTCACAAAACATTTCAGCTCTGTCACTTAAACAGGAAATGCTCACTTAAATTACTTGGAATCAAATCAACCCTGCAGCTAGTTTGGAAAATGAGAAGTCTGATACATGCTTCCTGAACTTTTATGTAAATGTATAGTAGGCATTAAGCCCTTTACACTGAAAATACCTTCCTCAGATGCTTAGGAATTATGTCTGGATTAAAATATTGCCTATGTATTTTATCTCTCCAGCAGCATGGAGAAGTTTGTGATTCAAAGTATAACATACTGAAAAATGGAGCTAGAGAAACAGATTTTTAAGAAATCAGGAAAGAAGATAAAATAGATATTGTACGGGTGAAAGCATTGCTACGTTCTGGCCAAGATTTCCAGAAGCAGCTGGTAATTTAAACTGTGGGGTCCAAGAGCAGAGATAATTTAAAGGGGTCCATTTTGCAGGAAGGCGAGACTCTTCCTCTTCTGAAAATCAGTCTATCAGACATTTTTTCGAAGTTGGGTCTCTAAAATCACTAACCCCTTCCAAAACCTCGTGTAGCAATTAGCATTAATCACTGCAGGCTGTGGCCCACTGGTCTCTGAGTCTGTTACAGAGTTTACTGCATTTGTGGGAATTGTGTCTTTTGAATGAAAAAAGACTCTGTGGGCTCCTAAATACTGGATTTCTGGCATAATGTATCGCTTCAGACTCAGTTCTGTTTCTGTAAATATGAGGGCACTGACAGTAAAAAGGGCTCTGCACCTAAAGTGAGCCTCTGTAATTCCACCGAGAAGCCAACTGGAATTGTAGGAGGACACTGAAACAGAGGAAGTATAAATATTTATGTAGAAAACGTTTGCACCATTTCCACAAGTTATTTCACTTCAGTAATGCTGATATGTGAAACCAGCCTCACTGTGATTGAACAGGCCAGGATATGCCTGCATGTGTGTGCACAGATCTCTATTTATGGGTACTAAAGCAGTTAGAGGTTGTTCTTAACTTACCTGATCACGACTCACCTGGAGCTCTCTGTACCTACTTTATCTCAAACTCATATGGCTTGGAGCACACGAAAACAGAGGCAGTGAGATGTCACGCAAACACATTACGTTGGCACCCAGGAGTGCCTGCACCTAGATAGTTTCATAAATATTGGCAAATTATCAGACCATGGAGTGTCTTCTTGCCTCAGCTTAATTTGGATCAACTTCATTGGTACCAACCTCCTCGGAAAAACACGTGGTAGGTTCTAAGGAAAATCTTTTTTTTTTCTGTACACAATATGGCAGCTTTTTGTTTGTTTGTTTGTTTGTGGGTTTTTTGTTTTGGTTTTTGTGGGGGTTTTTTTTGGTTGGTTGGTTGGTTTGGTGGCTTGTTTGGGTTTTTTTTGGTGGTGTTGTTGTTGTGCGTGTTGAGGTTTTTTTTTTAAATCCAGGAGATAGAGGAAAAAGAATCAAATCCACTTTCAGTAGATTTTGTAATTGAAAACACAACAGTGATTCTGCCTCTAGGTGGGCTTTAGGTCTTTACTCATTTTAATACTGAATGCAAATATGGCCATGAGGGAAACATTCAGGTTTCCTCTTCATATGAGAAGGGCTTAGGTCTCACTGAGTGCACATTTACAGGGCTGTACCTAGATAAAATAGGTATTGTGAGCAATAATATTTCTCTTATGACATGAAAACAGTGGAAGATAGCAGGGACAAAAAGATCATGAATCCCTTGGTGTTTTGGTCTTTACAGTGTCAACAGGTTTTTCTGCAGAACCAGAGTTTCATTACAAATACAGTCACTGGTAATTTCGCTGACAAAGAGAGATCCCTACATAAATAATATAATAAATTATTAATAATAAATTAAATGTGCTCTTTAAACCTGTCCTCCAGAAGCAGCAGAAGGAGCCTGCAAGCCACACAGCATAGAAGCAACAGGAAAGGTGCAAACTATATCCCCCATTCATCTTAATGAGGTGTTAACTTCTAATCCTAGTTGGGACCATTAAAATACCTGATTCATTATGTGGAGCTGTTGAAGAACCACCTTAACTCTTGCATTGCCTCGGCATCAGAGCTCTTAAAGTGCTTGCTTATTGTTGTTACTGTGTAATATACACAAGTAAAAACTTGAGTGAAAAAGTGTGAACTATGAGCAAAACAAATTGCCTCCTCCAAGACTGCAGTTTTAATAAGCTGTGAAATAACTTTCTGAGGAATAAAAGGGTGGTGTTCTGATAAAGCAGTGAAGTGGGAATTTCAGATGCTTTTCTTGCTGGTGGGCACAGATCTCTGAACATGACCTTGGGAAGGTCACCTGCTCCCTCCTAACCCTCCTTTGAGACTGTGCTCATAACAAAAACAGTCAGAATAACAAATACTCTACCCAAACTTAAAAGTGTTCGGTGGGGAAAAATGAGGCTCTAAGTAGCTGATGAATGCTGCAGAAAAGACCGTAGATAAGAGAAATCATAAAAACGTAAACATTTAAGGAATTTTAAGGTGCACTTGACAAAAGAATGTAAAATGTCTTTGAAAGCAGAGAAGTGGAATAATCTGAATTGATTCTGTACATATATGGGTTAAACATGAGATACTTTCTTATGCACAAATGTTCCCTGGATCAAGGCCATAAGGATCTCTACAATTACGAGAAATTCCTCAGTAGCACTGATTAGAAACTATCAGATGCTGACCTCTCCTCATGCCCTTAAGCCAAGAAAATCCATTGAGTCTTGAACAGCATCATGAAATGAAAATTCAAAGCAACTTTTGCATAATTCCAATCAGAAAATAATAAGATCTAGAAAATAGTTTTAAAGCATTGATGTTTCTCCCCACTAGCAAGCTGCTTAGACCCCTAGTTCAAGCAAAAATCCATATAAACCTTGTGAGTTGAGATTGTTAGATTAAGTTTGGGAATGCACCCCTCCAAACCAGGGTTCTGAAAGTATAGTCAAGGCACACCCTGTTATATATCCCCAAACTAAGAATGAGAACATAGCTGGGGAGTAGCAATATGTAACAGAAAGGGTGGGGAAACATTGGAGTAAATGCTGGAGAATCCTGCATGGAAAAAGAAAAGGTTATAGCTCCAATGTCTCAGGTAGTCAATGTGGCTTGAATATCTAGTCTGAAAGCCCTTTATCTTACTCTGGTTCCTTCTCCTGCAAGCAACAACATCAGCCACTTCTTTGTTTAAACTTTGTCCTTTGCTACCCAAATTCTTGCTTTACCTGAATTTACTGTTCCCTGAGTGCTTTGGACACCTCATTCAGTTGCCTCCTTTCAATTAACTCTATAAGGGCTCAATTCCCTCCAGGTATGTTATAATTGAGATTTGATACTCAGCTTTGGTGTGAAATTCCCATGAGAGAGCAATCCCCATACAAATTTTGGTCTGCATGTGTATGCAAGTATGAACAGTTCAGTTGCTGCTCACTCTGTTAAATAGAATCACCACAAGGTATTGGTACTTCCCTTATAAGTTCCCATCATCAATTATTAAAAAAAAACCCCAAAACAGTATTTTTTTCTGATCTTCCTTGCCTCATTAGGTCCAATGGGTTAGAGAGACATTTTTTCTAAAGTGTATTACTTAGTGTGTGACCCTTTATTCTATTTTTTCTTTGAACTTCCTATGTTCTTCTGCATAAAAGTAAAATGCAGATTTTGGATTTAAGGTTGCCTAGCCAGGATGTGGGTTGAAATCCTCAAAAAAACATTTTCAGGCTGCACAGTTGGAGGAAACTTCCTTTGCTGCACACATTGATTATGGCTTTGTTATTTGAGGGATCTACCGAAATTCTCTACTGTGTTGGGGCTACCCTGTTCACAGCCTGGCTTATTTATGCTCTGGTAGGTAATAGACACTCTTGGGCTGACTTCCATTAATCTCAGGCAGGACTAATTCCAAGTCAAAGAAGTTGGGCATTATATAACTGGTATAAATAAAGCCAGGATCAGCTCCTCCAGCACGCTATTTCTTGAACCCCTAATTTTTTCCCACAAAGCTGTTGTGATTTTCAGGGGAAGCAGAAGTCATCTCTGTCATCTGGAGGATTTTGACTCAAACCTTATTCACCTGAGCAGCCTTATTCACACATATTCTGAAATATGATCAGTCTTTTCTCCCTCCAACTACTGACATCTTGGCAGGGGATGAATATTAAACTGTGGTGGCAGAGGCTTCGTTTCATCTGATATATCTGTTCCCTTAAACGTTCTCCTGTTTGATATGTTCTTTAACACATTTGTTTTTCTTGGACTCACTGAAAAATGGCATTTTCATTGTTATTTACCACTCGTGGTTGAGCATCCTGTTACACTCCAGCAGCTAAGTTGAAGTCTAAAGCAGTACTCAAACTATAATAACCACATCTACCCACCAAGTTTCAGTGAGGAAAGAGAAAAAAAATGAAACAACTAACCTGTTTATTCATTTTGAAGCACTTGTTGTAAGACCAGCATGAAAGTTTCCAGGGAAAGCAACAATTCTTACTTGGAGTGGCATTCATGCTGTATTTGATTCTATGGCCAATTGATTATAAACCACGCCTTAGAGGTGACATGAGTGGTCGATGGTTGATGTCAAGGAAGAGAAACCCTGTGGAAGGCAAAAAGTGCAACCTGGGTTGTCCCTGTGTTACTGATTTCTTCTGGATGTATTTAAACACTTGAAAGCCTTTTGACGAGATTTTGGTTAAGGAAAAAAAAAAGCAGAAGTTATTGTTTGGCTTTACTCATCCCTTTGTACGAAGACAAAGCTCACCTTTGTAATTAATTTTGTGATGGTGATTAGGCTGTGATTTTAATACAGTGACTTTAACAAAAAGATTTTAACCCTTTTTTGATGAGAAGCTGTTTTTATGCTTAAGTGCAAATACCAAAGCAAAATCACTTCAAAGAGAACCTTTCACCAAGAGTAAAAAGTGCTGAACCTGAAGCAATTCCTCTGATTTTATTGCAGTTTTTTAAGCTCTTCTTTCTTTTATATCAGATAACTGTGCTCCAGGAAAAGACAGGCTACATTTCAGTGCTTCTGAGACAACATTTTATTTAACTAAAAACTAATTAACTGTACAAGAAAAATATAAACAAAGGATGAAACAATCTCAGACCTTGAAAGAAGTTCTCAAATTATTCACGTGTTCTTTAATTCAATATTAATCTAGAAATCTAGAAATTTAGGAAAATATACTCCACTTGTTCTCATATGACTTTTCCCTGATTACGATCTTAAACCTCTTTTTTTCACTAGCATAACACCATTTAATTCAGAGTTACTCTGTGTGCAAGTGGGAGCAGAATTAAGCCTCCAAGCCATCTTGCTTTCTGGAATTGCCTCTCGGAGTTTTTAGAAATGCTTTTCTCAAAAGCCTTTAAACAGTATCTTTCAGTAAATAAAAGCTCATGTGCCCTTGCCTTCCAGTTACTGCTTCAGGTGTCTAGACAACTCCTTGGAGCCTTTTGCTGCTCTGTCTAGTGCAATTCAGCCAAAATCAGGAGAGTAATCCCAGCAAACACACTATGAACACTTTTTTACCTCAGAATTAATTTTTTAAATGTTATTGTTTGCTCTACAACTTCTTTCATAAAATTTCATGAATATACTACTTTAATATTTATACAGACTTATACAGAAATCTTTTTTTGATGCTGATTTTGTGTCATTGTTGACTATTAATTTCCATAAACATCTATGAAAAAAGACAATTTTTATATGACAAAAAGAAATCACCCAGTTCTTATTTACAGTATAGGAAATATATACAGATAGAAGAAAGTTTACACGTGAATGTTCAAGAAAAACCCAGTTTCTGAGTAGGGAGGCACAAAATTACAGACATTCAAAACCTGGGAGAAAAAAAAAAAGGGAATTTTGGGACATTCGTCAAACTGAATGTGATAACAGGTGTATTCCCTAGCGAAAGACCCACCCAGGACATTTGCACTTCTCATGAGCAGCATGAATCCTTCCCCCGACTTCAGTGGGTCCTGACGAAGGTTTTTACTCATGGCAAGAGATAAACTTCTCCAGGTCTTGAAAACAGAAAGATCTGTTTTCCTGCCCCCTCAAAACCCACCAGGCTAAGTCAGGGTGTTTCCCGAGGGGGAGCCTCCTCTGTTTGATTTTGCTCCCTGAGACTCACATCACCTCATCGCCACTGACTGTTCGATTTAAAAATAAGCAGGACTGGCAGGTTCTGGCTAGTGACAACTTTGTCAGACTTGAATTTACTTCCCTTTTCTCTTAGAACAGAAGGAGCCACTTTTCTTTCTGATGGCTGCCTATAGATATTTGCCAGATTGATTTCATTTTCTTCCGCCACAAAGGAAAAAACGAGTGTGACCTTCCAGTAGACAAAGGTGAAGCTTCTGGGAATTTTTCTTCTTTCATTTTATGCAGAGATGTTACTGTTTTGGGAGAAATGCCCTGTATGTACATAAAACAGAAAATAATTCTGAAATGAGTAGAAAATATCAAAAGGGAGATAACTGCTATATTCAACTGCAATAGCAGCTTTCAGGAACGCAGAGTCGCAGTCATTCACTGGTAGAAGTTCTCAGATCCAACCAGTCGTTTAATGCCGTGTATTGATACGTCGAAAAGGTACTCCAGATAATGAAATATTTCTACAAACTGATCCTACTTGCAAACTCTAGGCGACCCTGTTTTCCTCCTTTGTGTTGTTTGGTTTGTTTTTTAATAATTTTTTTGTTCACGCTTTCTGCTTGACCTTTTAGGAGCCAGCTCTCTTGTCTCAGGATAGCTGCTTAAGACCGAACTTGTGCTTCATTTCTAAGAGTAATTAATCCCTAACCCTTTCTCTGAAGCATATCATAAGGTGAACTTCAGATGATATTTAAGAAATAAACTGCTCTTCATACACATTTTCCAAAGAAAATCTAGTGCTGAAATTGGTCTCTGGGAGCTAGTCAGGGATTAAAAAGATGAAAGTATACAACTGTAAACTGCAAGAGAAACACATAAAATATGAAATCAATAATTATATTTCAATAAAACTGAGATAAGATACCCTGCAAAAATACAAGCATATAGGTCTTTCCAGAGGATTTTCAATATGGATCACAGGAATTATGTTAGTGACAGAGGTTTTTTGTTTGTTTATTTTTTAATCATAATCATTCAGAAACAGTTTTGAAATCGGAAGCTGTTCCTCATGAAACTAATATTTGACTGTTTTCTACATCTAAGGCACAGCAAAACTCCAAGCTTTAGGAGTTTTGATAACACATACTCCGTATCTGGAGGACATGAACGACTGAAGGAAAGCCACAACATAAAAAGATATTAATGCATTTGAAAACAAGTTAAGCACTAGAGATACTGCAGTGGAGTGACAAACTTTACAATGAAAAAAATAGCAGGTAGAAATTCAAACTAAAGGTTTCTGCTGAAGTTCTGAAAGGGTATGACTGCATACTGCTTTGCTTTTAAAATATTTTTTGTTGTTCTTCCCACATACAGCTTTTGTTCCACAAATAATATGCTTGTTGAAAAATTGGACAAGGAGTACAATGTTAAGTATTACTACATTCTCAACTGCTATTTCAACTGAAAAAAAAAGAATTAATTTAAAAAATTCTAATCCTTCTTGATTACCTAGAAACCAAGAGAAATGCTAATGAAAAGATTATGGAAAAAAGTCTCAAACCATAATAATCTTGGATTAAAATGTTCAGATTTTTATTTGCCTAAAACTCAACTCCTCTCTTCAAATAATAAACTTTACTTTTACCAAATATTTTCTTTTTTCTTTGCAGTAACAGAAGTAATATTTATGCCAAATATTTAATTTCTAAGTAACACATTTTGGTCACCGATCGGAACAAGATCCATTTAATTTAGGCCAAATTAACTGCCTTCAAGGTACCCAAAACAAGTCAGGAGGGAAATAAAAGAACTTCTGTAGTTAATCATCAGCGATTTCTTTCTTGCTTTATCTTGGCTGATGAAGTGTTCAGAAGGTTCCAGTCCTGCTTTGTGAGAAAAGCAAAGCAAACCAAGGAAAACAATGCTCGCTGGGTGTGTGACAGCCTGATTTCATTGGCATCTCCCCCAGGAGGGCATCCTTCCAAACCTGGAGTCACTAACCCCGTGCTCAAACAATCCTCCCAGCACTATAAGCACCTTCAAGAATCCTGCTCACTGCGCTCGTCTTGGTGGGGAGTTAGGAAGGATATTAAAGCAAAACAAAGGAGGTGTTACTCAGACACCTTCACGTCCTTTGTCCCTTTTTTTTTTTTTGTTTTGGACAGCCTACACCTGTCCCGCTGGCTGGTGGCTTCCCGAGGCTGAAGGAGACCGCATTTGAATTTTCCTGGGACCTTTTGGAGTGGAAGAGGTTTTTCGTACCTCAAATTTGACGACATATGGCACAGCTCGGATAAGCTCGTGTTAAACGCATCAACAATGCCACCTGATTATAAGATCGAAACTGGTTCACGTATATTAAATCAGAAAGTGAAGGGAGAGTCCTGTGTGAAGCCACCTCTGGGAAGAGGCCTGTCCATGATGGTGAACTGAAGTGTTTGCAGATGTAACAGAACGTCAGGATGTAGTTGTTTTCATAGTAAATTAAGCTATTAAGGGCCCACATAAGTCTGACTTACTGATTGCTACCTGGATTTTCAAATGGTGATGAAGCTGAGAATGTGGCAAGAGAGGTCAGGGTTGAAACTCAGTATTTGGGTAAACAAATCTCAATGTTAGAAGTAAGTAGAAAGATTATCAAATTAACATTTTGTACCCCACACTCTTGACTCCTAAAAAAATAATTAAATGTTGCTAAATCTTCAGAAAAATATTCTTATTTGAAGACATCAGAAATTGGAGAATAAACCCTTTCCTTTGTTATCCATTTCCAGTTGATAATTGCTGAAAAGTCACAAGCAAAAAGAAGAAATGAAAGAAATAAAATGTCTGTAATTTCTAATCTGAATTATTGTGGCATTAGATTTCCAGTACTAGTTCTGTCTTCACTCTTCTACCTCAAAAGACCTTGTTTCACTCTGGAAAGTTGTTGCAATTAAATCAGCCTTCAATCTTATTTCTGATAAAATAAACAGGCCTGGCATTTACTCAAAGATTTGAATAATTTCTGTGCCTTTTTTGTTCTCCACGTTCTCCAGTTGTTAAACATCCTGTCGTGGAGTTCAACTTGCATACCTCCCTGTGTCAGGCTAGCTACATGGTAAAAACCCACATCCCTGTTTTCATGCTCCTGTTTAATCACAGGCAATATTGACTGCTTTTGCCACAGCATTGCTTTTGAGTTTCACGTTAAATCTGCCTTCCAGCACACGCTCTGTTTTTCAGCCTTTGTTCTTGATAAATAACTTTTGCACGACCTTAAACTACACTTTTTCTGCATAGCCCAGGTCATCAAGCAATCCTGGTCCCTGCTTAACTGCTCTCTTAATTATTTACCCCTCTGCTAACCAGGCTGTGCCCTGGCAGTTTGCTCAGCAGTGACTCAGGAATGACCTCTACAACCGGACGATTCAGCAGGAATAAGTTGCCTTCTGGGATACCAACATCAAGCCTTCATTCCTGCGACGTGGATGCTGCTGATGGCACGTGCAGCTCATACTTGAGCAGTGGTGTGGCAGGGCTGGGAGTGCCATCGTTTCACAGTCCCAGCTGCCTTTCATCGGCCAAGCTGGCACCAGCACGTCCCTGAGCAGGACAGGGCTGGCAGGGTCACGCGTGCCATCTTGTCCCTGCCCCACCCTCGGGCCCACAACTGCCAGTGAGCAGCTCACTGGCAAATTTTCATCTCCTTTTTTCTTTTTCTTTTCCTTTTTTTTTTTNNNCTTTTTTTTTTTTTTTTTTTTTGCTCCTGTGCATGATTTTTTTCCCAGCAACAATCTCTGGTATTTATGAAATTTGATCACTTTCTGCAATTGTGTTAAAATGTCAGCTTATTGATTAGTCGGGGACTGTTGATTGCAAGGATTCACTCCAAGGCTCGCTACTCATCATTCATTATCTGAGCGGTGTGGCCAGGCTTCCAAGTCAAATAACATTTTTATTTTTCCCTGATTGATTAATTGACCTTTTAAAAACTTCTTGAAGCTTCTTTCCAAAACAAAATTTTGCACATGAGAGATAGAGAGGTTTCTTTCTTCTGTCTTGGTTGCTTAAGAGAGGTGCAGTGAAATAAACTGCCAGGGCATATCCCACGTAAATGTGACAAGTAACTGTGAGGAACAGCTCAGAAAGGAAAGATTGGTTAAGAAGAGCATAAATCAAAATTTTGTAGAAAAATCACTTGCTTTGGCAAGAAAATAGGCAATGTTTTTCAGTACCTATATTATCCCAGCCACATTTTTTTAAGAAATGGGATAAAGACATTTTTCATTAAAAAACAAATCTCCAGGCATTTTGTCCCTGTCCTTAAGGTCCCAATTTTTTGTTCTTTTTTTCTCCTTTATGATGTGATGTTTCAGCTTAGCTGCAGAAGACAGTAGAAATCTTAGGGACTTTATGATGGGATTTGTTCACAGAGACAGTGTGCACTGTATCAGAGATCATTTTTTTAACACTTCTCCCCAGCTGTGGGCTAGCAATGAAGATCCACCCTCAAGACAGTGTCTCACACGTATCAGAGACACATGTAAACACAGACTTTCTGAGAAAACACTTAATTTGGCAGTCACGCTTCATTAGGTCACTTGGTTAAATACAATCGTTTAGGAAAGGTAATTAAAGAATTGGTCAGTAGGTACCAAAAGCCTCTCTCCTTTCTCCGTATGTTCCTTTCACATACCTCATAAATGACCTTAAATGGATCTGCATGACTTGCTCACTGGTCTTAGGCTGGAATCCAAGGTGTTAGCATACTGAAAAATTATTAATGTCCTGGGGCCCTCTGCCTGAGGTATTGGCTCTTCTCCCGTCCTGCCCTGCCTCAGTGGCAGCCCCAAAAGGCACTCAGGATTAATTGTTCATAATCGAACAGACTTAGCTGGCAAGTCTTGCCCTGCCCAGAGTGAGGTCTTGAGCTCCTATAACAGCCACTCTTCCCTGGCTCAAAATAGCCCCAAAATAACCCCAGCACACACCGCTACACAGGGCTCACGGAAGGTGTGCGGAGAGATGCAAATCCCGCAGCAGTGGTAGGATGCAAAGGTAGCGAGGAGTTTGAAGTGCAGGTTGGCTTAGTTCTTTCTTTGAAAACATCTTTAATGCAGCTGATAAGAAGGCTTATGGATATATTTTATTATTTAAATCGACATAAATGGCAAAGCAATTTATAATAATGCATTACAAATCCCCAGAGTTCCCACCTACGTCGCAGCTCTCGCAGCTCTTCCCGTTTTCTGACTGCCTGGGGAAAAGCGAGCCTTGACATATCAGGAATCTGATGACAGGAAAGTAACATCACCGATTCTGACAACAGAGGCAGATTACCCTGTGACAAACCTGAATTATCATATCTTTAAAATGTGAAATCAAGTTTTCATCAACTTAATTCGTTAGCTGGTGTAAGGGCTTAGGAAGATAAGTTGTTTGGCCCTTTCCTCTGTGTTGTTTACATCGTGCTGTAAGCTCTTCCTGTGGAAATGAGTGTCTGCATTGACCAGGAGACCCCAGGATGCTATAAATGCTGTAAATCCAGTATGCAGCAAATAATTCTGGGACATCCCAGGAAATATTTTTCCTTACTGCGTGAAGGGTTTCTAGTCGCATTTCCGTGATCATTTCCTTCCAATTTCAGAGGACTAAATATGAATCTGTAGGTTGATATGTATCTATTTTTTTAGGAGACTTTCAGTGCTGCAAGAGCACTGTTAATCACTTAGGTATGCTCATGGGTGATACAGGTTACTGCAGAGAGCCCCTAGAACTATTCTAACCTAAAAACAGTCGTAAATGCCACAAAAGTCAAGCCAGAGATGGTTTATGGCACTAATGTTTATCTTTACAGTGCTGCAGTGAATTCCTAAGAAGAATATGTTAAAATTGTCAGTTTATATACCGCTCTGTCATTTTTCAAAATTTTCTGGTCAAGAGGAGTCGTCTATGTCTTTGAGAAATCTTTGAAAAAGACTGCCCTGAGTAATCCTTTCTGAGTGGAGATAGCGCAGATTTTTTGTATATGAATACTGTCAACAATTTATTTTCGGTGTGCTCAAAATCATTCACGCTGACCACTACTAAAACTTTGCTATTAAACTTCTTCAGTGATAGAAAAGGAGATGAAAAGCCTGATAACTCAATTTCTTAGAGATTCCCTATAACAGAAGGCACATGCAGGAGCCAGATCTGGTTTGCAGATGACTCATTGGAAGATAATGCAAATAGGTAGTGCTTAAAAGAGTTCTGCAGTTGCTTAAATTGTGCTCTGCAGTTAAATTTGGTGCCCTTAAGCCTCAGGACTAGGAGAGAAAGAGAGTTTTTGTCTCTGAAGATCAGATCAGGAGAAGGGAAAACTCACCATAATATTCCCGTTCAACGTGTGAAAAATTGAAATCCATAACTTATTTCTACGTCATGTATCTTCATGGAAATGTGTTTTCCAGACCTGCAGGTAAACTGTTGCTTCTGCTGCTTGAGATACCTGCTAGAGGATGAATTCATCGGGATAAATGGATTGTTATGTTTCTAGAGGTGTTCAGTTCTCTGTATAAGAGACCATCTGTTTTCTGATAAACGTTCTTGCTCATATTTTTGGGCAGGTTGTTTTGTTTATTCTTTCAAGCTTTGTTTTGTTGTTTTTTTTTTTTTAATAAGCACAAACAGTAATCACAATCTAAAACCAGAAAGCAACTTCCTTTTTTCTTTTCTCTCTATTTTCTAGTTAAGACTGGAACAGAACCGTATACCCTGCATATAGTGTATGTACACTACATATTATATATGGGCACTATTAGGACCTGAAATACAGATTGTGAAAATCTTACAGTATCTATCACACATGTCCATTAGCTGGTAGGAATCATTACACGAGTATTAAGAAAATATCTTTTTTGGTAGATTATATTCAAGCAGTTCATTGCTAACAACATCTGGTATTTTCGCTTGTGCTAATTATGATTGGATGAAACATTCTTTCTCGTTTCTTAAGAAGATAAACAGAATTCATTGGTGAATTAATCTTCTGGAATGGCTGTAATATTTATGAGTTCAAAATCGACAATTTGAGAATGTCCTTTAATATCCTCTTTAAAATGAGCATTTCAGCGAGCATTTCCTGTGAGAATAATAATCCAAAAGAACATTTGCAAAAAGTAAACACGGAAGAAGTAAACACAGACGAGTCAAGTTCTCTGTGAGGATATTGTCAGTACTTATCAAACAAAGAAACTTACTTATTACCATTGCTATTATTGTTATAACAAACATTTATGGAACTTTTCAGAGGTATTCCTGCAGGCCAATTTCTGCAATTTATCTTGCCAAAATATGGGAAACTTCTGGAAAAAAAAATAAAAAATCAGGAACTTCTGTTTCTTCTGCTTTGGCACCAAATTCTGCAAAAATTTAAAACCTAATTTTTAGAGTTTTGGTTTGTTGGTTTTTTTTCGTAAACTCTTTTGAGAGAATTTGCTATTCCTCCTTTGAACTTCAGCATGGAGAAATGTCTTGAAAATATAGTTGCGTTTCTTCAAAGAGGTTCCATGCAAGCATCAGTATTTGGAAAAATGACTTTCCCCTCTTGTAACCCAGACTTTTCAGGAAAATACGGGGCAGTATCCAAAACAATAACCAAACATGAATGCTTAAATCCAGGCTCACCCAGGATTGAGGGCTGTGGTGTAAAACGCATGCAAAAGGAGACAGTAGCTAGGGAAAGCTTTAACTTTATCTCTGAGTTTCTGGATGTTCAGTTCTGCAAACTAAATCATATTTTTTGAAAACATTTGTGTTTTGTTTCGGGTTTTTTTCCACTGAGAATGACCATACATGTAGATTCTACAAAGCATTCCTTCTTTTAACTTAAAACCTTGGTGTGAAAGAATCACGTGCGTTGGAAGCTCTTTCCTTTTTACATCCTAGCCCCTCTTTCCCATAATAAATTTGTACATACAATTATACCTCGAGCAGACCTAAATTAACAAAAACATGTCACATGCAGGTAAACACATTCCATTTTATGTGTTCTCTTCTTTATTTTACTAAGAAGAATGCATTAGATAAAGTGGTTATTGGTTTTGACTGCTCTGCATATTTTATGCCTGGGAATAATCATGATTTAGCACCTGAGAACTCCCCTTTACCAAAGAAAAAGTTTAGTTGTGTGTGTATGTGTGTGTGTGAGAGAGAGAGAGAGAGGGAGGCAGATAGATTTTAGTTACACACCATAATCTAAAGGCATTTATTCATCCAGGATAAAATGTTGTATGTTCATGGGAATACAACTGACAAATCTGACTTACTACGGTGGCAGATTTACTGAGAGTACTGAGAAGGTGATAGCTCCACACTTTCCTCCAGCTCCTAACACTGTAGCAGTAAATGTAGATGTAAAACGCTTCTCCATATCACAAAGTAGACTTTTAATTTTGCTTAAAACCCTCGCAAAGTCCTCCTTCTGAAATGTTCCGTGGGAGTGCCGTGAAAACTGTAGGCACACGAGCCAATGCCTGGGAAGGAGGTTGGTACCTGTCCTGGGGACACAGCTTGAGCTCGTAGTGCTCACAGGCGTCAGCACCGCCGAGTAGATCCAGATACACCCCTACATCTAAACCACACCTCAGCTATTTCAGATCATTCTAATCTTAAATTCAGTGAAACAGTTGTATCCCTGTTTCCTATATTTTGCTTTCCGCGTACTCCTGAACCTCCAAGAAAACCTACAGAGGCTGGTGATTGCTGTTCCTTGTAGGTCAACAAGGCTCGAGAGCCTTCATTTTCAAGGGCAAGTGTTCAAGAGAAGTTTGTTCTAAACCCCAGGAGATTACTGAACAGTACTGAACACAACAAAAAGAAAAGGAACAAGCTAAATAGCACAGCATTTACAGTTTACTGAAGCTGAGATAGATGCTCTCTGGAACAAAAGCAATCCCTCATAGTAGCAGATTTAGCCTCAATGGCCTTAAGATAGCCAGATTACATCAAATATGTGCTTTTCCTATCCTTGGGAGAGTCCTTAATAAATCTGGCATGACCACTCTTTCCAAGGTGCATACAGTGCAGGTCTGCAAAAAAGTTGCTTGTAAACCTGAGTTTTCCCCCAGTCCACTACCCTCGAGACTTCCTGATGTCCTTTAGGCTGAGGTTGAATAACACTGGCCTATGGGGACTCCCGAATTTGAGCTCTCATAAAGAATTGTCCCATTGAATCAGCCATAAGTCAAATACTGGGCACTTTGCCCTTTTTGTGGCACCATCTCCCATGGGGAACACCACATCTTAAACTACAGTTTCCCTCTCTTGCCCCTTGCCTCAAAAAAAACCCCCTAAATTTCGGTATCTGACATAAGCACAGACATAACTGGTTCTTACCTCTTATTCCCAGAAAAGGCAAGGATATTGCTTACTCCTACTGGTGTAGTTACCCCAGCACAGGGAAGGGTGCACACTTTTTGAAGTTAAAGCAAAGAACTTTAAAATGTGATCCTTAAAGCCCAGCGTGCAGACTAACTGTTGGCACATATTGAAAACACCTTGTTTCATGAATAGAAACTCAAATGTATGGTACATGACAATTAGGATATATGAACCACTGAGTAAAATACAAATTAATCATCTTTTAGTGCAAGAGCTAGCTAGAGAAAACACAACTGTCTACAAATAGGATATCATAAATACACAAGAAATGAAATATGCAACCTCAGAGTATGGAAAATGAGTGTAAGAGAAAACCACAGGTAATTTTTCACATTTCGAAAAGCTGGGTATTTCCTTTTGATGAATTGTAAGGCACTGAAAAGATTGAGATTAGATTCCTTGGATAATTTTTGTGCTTAATAATGTAACACTTGTGGTATACCTGAAAAAATGGGTTTTCAGAGTTCTAGTTCTAGTGATAAAATGGTAAAACCAACTTTAAAAATTGTTTCATAAGACTAAGGGAACAATTTAAATAATTTTTTATTATTAATAAAAACTAGTTGCTACTATTTTGTTATTATTGTTGTGTATGTTTTTACTTCAAACAGAAGAAAATTGATTTTTTTTTTATTTTCAAAGATACATTCCACTATTTTTCTGAGAATTAACTACTCTAAATCAAGCAGTTAGCATCAGTAGAGAACATTTCCTGAGGGGAGTTATGTCCTCATTCTTGGCATAGCTTTTCCACTAAAAAAAGAAAAAAAGGTTGAGAGTTTTGTTTTCAAAAAAACTTATGTTGTAAATTTTCACAGATTCTTTAAGACTCTTGTTTAAAAAGTATTTTGATAATGTAGAAGTAACTGTCTGTACTTTTCATTCTGAGAAATGAAACTGTTACTATTAAAAAGCAGGTTTAAATGCAGCATAGAACTATTGTTCCCAAGATTCCACAAGTCTCTTCTGTCATTGGCTTGTACTCTATATAACTAGTACTATGTACTATATATATAACTAGTTAACCCAGTAAGACATTTCAATGAGCTGAACAACAATTAAGTTTGGACCTAAACTATAATTCCTAATGTAGTGAATGGGGAACTGTAATCCTATGACTGTGAAACTTCAATCTTAATAAATCTAATATGGATGTAATAGCTCTGTTCTTCTCTATTCAAGCTCCAGAAGCAGAAAATTGAAGGAACAGAAGTGTGTTTTCTTTGGAAAGAACTCCTATTGGCATTTATAAACCTGTAGTATCAGATTTAGTCTCTATCCTTAGTTTGGCAAGGCTCAACACAGTAGATTAGCCCCAGGAAAATGAAAGGTTTAAACTGTAATTAATGCATTAAAGTCACCCAAATTTAGTCACTGACAAGCAAGTATGTTTTATAATTTGGTTTGTATATCTGTACAAATTAAAGTACATATTTGTTCAGCACGCCTGTAAAAAGCGCTAGACACAGCTCCTGTTCCACTTCATCCTTAAGGAAAAGACACGTAGAGAATTAAGCGGTGAATAATTTTGTGCTGCTCTCTGCGCAGAGACAGCACACGTACTTGTAACTACTCACTTCCAGATCAGGAAAGCAATACCGTGTGTGCAATGCGAAGGACACAGAGGCAACTCAATTTAATAAAACAGTAGTAATGGGGGACTTCGACTGTCAGCATATAAACTGGTCATATGTCAAATTGGGACAAGGGTTAGGAAGCAATTTCTTGACATTTTAAGCAATTGTTTCTTGGAACAGCTTGTTCTAGAGCCCACAAGGGGAGAGGTTATGGCCCTAAGTAACACACAGAGAGTTATTTCAAGAACTAAACCCAAACCACTAAATAATAGTGCCCGAAACACAATTACATTCAGATCCTTGTGGGAGGGTCTGTGCAATAACATGACATTAAACTTCAGAGAGGAAAAAAGTATCAAGTATGGGGAAATCACGACGGAAAACCCTGCCCAAACCAGAACCCTAAAATAAAAGGCAAGCGAGAAAATGGCAACCTTGGGATCTGCAACATGGCAATGACTTACCCACCTTGCCTTAAGGGTCTCTGAAGACACGTGGCCCCAAACAAAATTGCAAGTGGGAAGGATTGGTACTATTAGAATGAAAGTCTTCTCTAGTGCTGTGATATCAAAGATGATATTTCTTAAGCGTCGACATAGCTACATCTATTTTTAATTGTGGTATCAGATTATTCATAGATCTTTGTCCAAGATGCGAAGCCACTACTCACTGATTATTAATAATACACCTAGACCTGCACAATTGACTTTTACTGAGCATACGTTCTATTTTTCTCATTAATAAAAAGTGGGATTTTGGCAACCTTCATGACAGTTTAACTAAGTTTTTGGAGAAGTTGTTAAGTTTTGTTATTTATTTCCGTGGGAGCAGACTGAGAACAGTGCAGGATAGTTTTCAGAATCTAATGCAAAATATTTGTAAGGGTTTTACTTTAATTCACTTCTTGCAACCAAAGAACACTCCAAATCAAATGCTAAAGATTTTTTAATGAAGGCTAGCGTTACATCTGGACATATTTTTATCACTGACTGTATTTAAAAATAAGAAAAAATGGGAGGATGAGGTACATATGATGTGTCTTGAGAGTTGTGATTTGTTACTTTTTGATGAAATAAGACTGCTTGTTTTATGAAGACTAAAGCATGTCATGTGTTTCCAGCTTTCTCTCCCCATCACTCTTCACTTGCATTCTAAAACCAGAAGAGTTTTTCAACCATTTTATGAGATAACAAAACATGCGCAGAATAACAAATACAAGAAATCCACAGGACTCTCTTTTCATGTTTAGATTTTTTTCTAATGCTTCCCATGACCCAAATTTCTGTCTTACATTTATGCTGTATTATTCATTGGTTTCTAATTGCTTACATCCTTCCCTTACAGCTTGTAGCCCGATACCTTCATTTCACTTTCCACTTAAAAGTTTAGTATCCAAATGCTGGTACTGGTCATTCTATCTTTTTTACTTCCCTCGATTCTTTCTCTAACCTATGGCATTTCTAATGAATATACACTCCAATGATAAGTGGTTCTGCAGCATAAAAGAAGCCACTTCCAAAATAATGCTTTTGTGGCTTTCTTGTTGAGGATTTCTTTTTGTGGTCTCTTTTGTCAGCTAAAGAAATACTTTGACCACAAATGGTACCACTAAATTTCCACGGGTAACTAACAGATTACAGATCCTATCCAACTGATATGACAAATTATTAGTTACTTGCTGGCATCTGAGAGCTCGAAAACATTCCCATCAGAATAATTCTCCTCTTCACAGCTGCTCAAACAGAAAACAAAACAACCTCATAAGATGAGATTGTGAACAAACAGCAGAAAAGTCAGCTCATAGCTCTGCTTACAAATGTTGGTGTCCTGAATTTCATCAGGATCTGGCTAAGACGTGACATACTACTTTGGAACGTCTACAGCATGTGCTGTATGAAAGGGAAGAAATATATAACCTATCAAGTGGTAGAAAGAGGCAAAGAAAACCATCCATCTATGTCTGAAGGTACAGATCTCTTGACCTCTTGAACACATCATAACTAGTGGTAGGTCACAGTTATCTATTGGGAGTGCTGCAAAGTTGTCTCAGCTCCCCCATTAATATTTTCTCTGCAGGCTGAGAGGACAGCCAAACCCCCAGCAAGAAAAAATTGCGTCAGGTAAGAAGGTTTAATCCTAAATCGAGGTCTTTTTGAGAAACTCATTTTCAAATTAATTATTTTTTCCTAGGTCAGAAAAAGTAGAAGACCTTCTGCTGTCTGGACATGAAAAAGTACAACAAATATGACTCAGAGCAAACAAAAATACCTCTTGTATATACACATAAAGTCAAGAGCATGGTTTTCACATTCATAAATACTGAATTAATGACACCTCAGATTACCTGTACGTCATATGTTTACAACTATAAAACACCCTCAAATTGGCCTATTATTCATTTTTATTTGCTACATTTTCTTTAAATTACATACAAGGAAATTGGTTGCAATTTTAGTATTGCAAACCCACAGTGTTTGACTACACACATATTTTTTCCATATTGCAGTCAGCACATGCATCATTTAATAAATCAAATGTATCTATTAGGCTAAAGGTTTAAACTTTTGTTTCATGAAGGACCATTTAATGTACAAATCAGGCTTGCATATACAGGTCCAGAATGCATCAAATGAAGTAATATATGCATAAAGGGTAATGCAAATTCACAGAATACCTCATATAAATAAAATATTTCAATTCTAGGAGAGGAAAATCACACAAGGATGTGCACTGAGAAAGCAATGAGCATGCACAACTACAAAAGACCTTTGAACAACTCAAGTGAATTTTTAACATGTACACTACATGTGTAACATTTTTCAGAATCATAACCTCGGGTACCCAAGAGTTGGACCCATTGAAGCTAATTGAAGTTCCTTTCCTCTCCCCACCTCTCCAGAAGCAGTATGGTGTGTATTTAAGGCTAAATAAATGATCACTTGAAGTCAATAGCAGTTTTCTCGTGTGAAAAAGAAGAATATCCTCAACTTTGTAAAAATTGTACAGCACTAGTGAGGCTTACGGTGCTGCCTGCAGACAAAGTGTCCATGTTTTCATTTCTTAAAACAACTAAACTTCAAACATTTATGTTTGAAAAGTATATTGGGTGGCTTCATCAGGAAAACGTAGCAGATGACCAGGAGATGAGTGTGTGATGAAGAGCTACTGAAGGAGAAGAGGGGACATGGCCAGGCTAGGAAATTGTGGGTTAAAGAGAGGACTCCAACGTGTAGAACAGTGCTGCAAAAGAGTCTGCAGCTTGGCTGGAAATGTGGGATGATGTATCTGGGAAACCAGAAAAGGAAGTCAAAGATTAAAGAGCCAATGACATCAATAGGTAGAAAAGAGTTACAAACCCACCAAAATTTAAGGGGTGGAGTGGGAATGGTTCTACTTTAGGGCTGATCAGCCTTTCACAGTCCCAAGGACAAGAAGATTAGTGCAACCAGCAGCTGTAATTTCTGTGTCAGCATATTCCTGACCTGGAGTAACCTCTTCCCAAGTTACCCTGTCCTCGTCTCTTCAGTCTCAAATCTGTATCCTTCCAGTTCCTTCCTGCCTCTACTGGAGTTCAGCCCTATTTATTATGATTCCTACTTTTTAGTTACATTTGAAAAGATCCATTGTTATCATAAGAGATCTCAGCAGCAGCTGATAAAGCTGGAACAAGGTTGCTAGGTTGCCTCTTGTCTACACCCATTAAAATATACTTTCTTGCTAAGTCAGGACTGTAGTCCAGGATTCCTGCAGTCTGCTGTAATAAGTGCAGGTGAAATCTAAATAACCAAGATGTATCTCATTCTCAACTCTCACACCGTCTCACACTAATGATAATAAACACAGAGAATGACAACCTTCTATTGCTAGAAAACATTAATTTTGTACAAATATTGTGAATCCAAAAGCTTCAGCTTTGCTGAGGAACCCTGCTTGTTATCAACATATTGCATAATGGAGTTCGTTTGTTATTAAAAACCTGAATTCAGTAGCTCACCGTTAGGAAGAGGACATATACACTAGCTGTTATCAAGAGCAAGGAGACTGTGATATCATCATTGAGAAGTTAGGAACTGGTCGATTAAAGTTGCTGAACCTTTAACAGTTTGTATTATAATTCTATTCTGAACATCTGAGGTGCTACATAATAGAAATTACACTGAAAAATCAGTGTCAGGCTGAACTCCCAACTGTACAGTTGTCAGAGCAAGGCTGGGAGGGTAAGCTAAAGTATCACTCAAACACTGCTCTGAAGACAGCCATATAAATCTTCCTAAAAATACAGCAATATTGTCTTCAGAGCAAGTCTGGACAGTGTGCAGTAATAAAATATGAAAATACCCACTGAACAGTAGACAATATGTAAAAATAATGTGCTTTCCCTAAGTAGTTATGCAATAGACTGATGAAAGAGAGGCCTGTGGAAACAACTCAATGTGTGACAGGGTAATTAAAGACTATACCATGGTGCAAACATACTGGGGATATAAATAAGGGTTAAACAGCTGGCCTTAATTTTGCTGGATAATCATTTAGGGATGAGATTTTGAACTCTACATGCTTTTAACATATTGAAATGTATACACTAAAGCGCTGCAAACACATTGCAGAGTGTATACAGCTGTAATGACTAATAACATATGAAATTTTTAAAGTATAACATAGATCTCTTTCTATGTCAAAGCAGGATCGATTCTATCTGTGTCATTCCTGACAGATATTTGTCTAACAGTTTCTTAACGGCTTTCAGTGATGGACATTCCTCCCCAGGCAATCTATCCTAACATTCTCCTTGCTGTCTTCACTGTTCAAAGATTCTTCCTAATATATAACTTGAATCATCTTTAACGCAATTTAAATTCCTTATTTCTTTTTCTATCCATCACAAACATGGGCAACAGCTTGTTTCCTGTTTCCCTGCAGCAGATTTCTACATATCTGGAGACTGTTATCTTGTCACACTCAGTCTTTTCCTCCTCAGGTTGAGCAATCCAGTTCATTCACCATGTTCTCCAAGGTCATGTTTTATAAACATCTGAAACTTCTTGTTATAATCCTCTGACAAGCTATAATTGGTCCACATTTTTATGAAGTATGGTACATAAAGCTGGATTTAATATTCTAGCTACAGACCACAAGTGGAAGAGTACTGCTCTAGCCAAGAAGAACAAAGGGTTACTTCACATGAAGCATTTAAATGAAGTATGCCTGTAAGAAGTTAACTACCATATACTAATTTTTAATCTGACAGATAGGTTTGGAGGGGTTAAGTCTCAAATTAAAGAAAATGTTTTTTTTTTTCTAAAACTGCGCTTGCTTAATTGTCATATTACATAGTTATAGAGAGAAACACATCACCAGTGATATATTGTTCACTTTACCCATTTCCTTTAGGTTGTTCAAGAATGGCAGCTACAGTGAATAGACTTACAGTTGTGCTAAAAAGCTTTTGGCTATTGAGCCATGTTAGCTGTCATCTCAAGTGAATCCCTTCAATCAACATAATAAAATATGTTAGCAAAAATCCTGTGTGATTAATTCATTGTAATCTATCAAACCTGAAGGTACTATTAGGATGGAAAAGTAATGGATTCTTTTTATTATTGTTACCAGAGTCACAGCTGTTTCAAGAAGAATGAAGGAACAATAGGGCAGGTTGCACGCTGCACTACACAAGTGTACAGTATTTTGTCCCTCAGGGTTACTACAGGTTGACTCAGGTAAAAAGGAATTTGGCTTTAAGAAACTAGATGCAGTTCCTATTTGTAAAAGTAAACCTGTGCACAGAATTCCTGGCAAATAAAGAACATATGGTTAATAACATGCAGTTAATCTTAATTAACTATTTATGTTAACTAATTCAAATATGGTTAGTCTTAATAAAGATTGAATAACCCCTTAGAAAGATGACTGAGATAACATCCCTCCCAAAAGTACATAGCCCCTCTTGCAGAAAAAGGCTGTGTTTTAGTAAGTTTTTGTGGTATCTACTTTGTTCTTTCTGGGTGCTGGGGACAAGTGTTGGAGAGCACAGAGGTGCAGGGGGCTTTCAGATCATGAAATGAAAATGTGTACCACCTTTCCTTACTTATTCCAAGCAACGTTTCTGTGACATCGGAGTAGCTGCATGCCCACAGTATCTTTGTCCTGCCTGTTCTGGCTCAGATTCTGAGCTGAAGCAACTGCTGGTCTTCCTTTGGCTGCACTGCACCTGAGGTCAGCGAGCAGCACACCCATGATCCTTCTGAGGCCGCTGATTTGGCCGTCGCCTGTGCTCAGCTGAGGGTGCCACAATTCCAATCACTCTGTCGGCTTTTTCAGCCAGAGGTTTTCCACAATTAGTGTCAGCTGGTGGCTGGGTTACGTCCAGTGCAGGATATGTCTCACATCCCTCATCTGCTCCTCCTGTGCTGTCTGTGGTTGCCCAGCATCGGTGTCTGCGTTCAGGTTAGTGCTGCTGTCACCCTCCCCCTCCCTCAGGGAGCACCTCACTCCTGCTGTTGCTTGGCAGACACAAGTTATCCAGGGGAGTGATCTATGTCTTCAGCTCCATACTCACATCTCTCTGTGTCAAGGTTTCTGCAAGCCTTAGTGAATGTGGCTCTTACTCCTCTGGCATAAAATGTTTTGCACCTCCAATCTGTACAAGGGAAGAAGGACCAATAAGTCTCAGATGACGAGCTTGGATGGGACACTGTGATTCATAGTCAGTAATCATGGAGATGGCTTCACCTGCTTTCCTGCATCACTTCTGCATCTGTACTCTAGTATATGTCCTTAAGAATTTTTTTACACAGTTGAAACATATGAAACTGAGGTACCCTGATAAATTCCTTGATAAATAATTTATCTGCTCGGGAATTCTTTGCACATACCTGCAGTCAAGGGCTTTCATTCCTTCAAGAACACAACAGAGCTAAAGACAAGCACTTGATATCTTCTGTAATCAGCTTATTTTTTAAAACATTTTAGGGAGGAAGGAAGCAACAGTCAAGAGATATTAATATGTACTGAGTATGAGAGACTGTTTTAGTGTTATTCTCCTAGTTTTGTGTTTATTCCTCATTAAAAAGAGGTCTATCTTCACAATCTCTAGAATGTTTTGATTTATACCAGGAGTGCAATTTTTCATGTACGTGCCCCCTCCGTTCCCGTTTGCTGAGATTTGAGTCACATCACTGAGTGGTCTTGGCGCTTACGAGCTGGATGCCTTTCAAATGAAAAATAAACCAGAAGCAAAGTTCCAGGAGCAAACCCAATGCACTCTGGCTGCTAATAGGCATACAGTTCACTGGAGCTGCCAAGAATTAATATGAAATATCTCCCCCTCCCCAGACGTAGACATCCGCACCATCTGTTTTGTTCTATAGATCCACTCGTACTTGAGCACATCGGACGTGGATGGAGCCGTAATGAATGGTTCAGCCCATTAATAGAAATATTAGAGTTCTCTTAACTTACCCTGCTCAGTTTATACTTGTGTGTATGGATTTCAGACAGGTTCCCTGTGGCATAACTGCACAGAATTAGTAGACTCTTCTCTAGCGTGTGGCAAACATGCATTGATCAGTAATTGGCTTAATTATAACATCTAGAGCGATTCTGAAAGACTTCAGTCATGATTATGTCTCTTGCACTCTCTAACACTAAACCAAAATGACACAAACATACAGTGCCAGGAAGCACATTGATAAAAATTATGCCTGCTGAATGATTATCTGCATAAGGTGTTCAAACAATCCATGGAAACAGAGTCTGTTTTAACGTCAGTTTATGAAACACTTCCACTGGATGCACGTAAACCTAACTTCGCTATTTTCTATTTCTTAAAATATGTTTCTTCACTGGCGTCAGTGGTTTGTGAAAGATACTATAAACTATGAGGGAAGACATCTTGTGATTTATAGTCCTGGTCTCAGCTGCAAAACCGCTTGCTTAAAATGATTCTTTACTAGCCTCAGTCCTACTCTTCATTACAACACAGAACCGTGAACTGCTAATGACAAAATAAACTGAAACATCGAGGCAGAATCAAAATGCTGATGAGTTTAACACGTTCCTCTAATTCTCTGATAAATAAGACCCTTGAAAATAAATCTCTAAAGTATGTTGTTCACATCAATAGCTTGTAAAATGGACCCCATCAGTCCTTGTGGGTTCTGCCTATTTGGGTTCAGGAGCATGAAGAGCTTCTACACAAGAAACCCAGCTGAGTTAGTCACACGCTGAGACAGTTGCAAGGGCAGATCCCAGATGAGGAAAACTCTACAAGAAAGGAAGTCTGAAAAAATGATGCTGGATCCATTTCTGAGGCAAAGCATTTAGAAGCTGTGGTATCAATCAAGTGAAATCACACTAGGAGTCAAGATAAATGTATGCTGTTTTCCTTTGATTACAGGATTTCACATTCTGAAAAGTAAAAAAAAAAAAAAAAAAAATTAAAAAATCATGATTGCTGTTTATCACAAATTGCAAACAGATTCTGTGATACCAGGTCCTGTCAGAGGCCTCTGAAATAAAAAGGATTGCAATTCTTCCTTAAACAGAAATACAAAATCCTGGGAAAAGTCAGCTAGGTGACTGTCCTGTGATCTTTAGCGGAACATGCAGAAATGTTAACACTGCCCTTTCTGCTTCTGCAGACCTTCAAATACAAGAGTTTTGCCCCTTTTGACCCAAAAGAAGGAAGTGGTATGCAGAGTGCCAGAAGCTTAGTAAGGGACTTTGTTGAGACCTAGTCAATTAAGGGCTTTAAATGTCAAAACCAATATTTTTAAGCCAATCTCTAAAACCAGTTAGTGAAAAGAGTGGGCAAAATTACTGATGTCCAGTTGTGCAGAGTAAATAAGCTAAGGTTCTTTAAAGGAGCCTTTCATTCTACTTTTTTGATGTTAAAATAACCCAGAGCCTTTCTGCTGAAACAAGAACGTCAGTGTGCAGAGGCACATTTCATTTTAGAGCATAAGTGGGATTTTTAGAAGGTTTTTGAAAGGTTAATGTTGCTGAACAACAAACAAGGTATTTTCAGCAACATTTTCCATGCGAGAATCTCATCTGAGAATGCTTTCATAATGACTATGTCGATTAAAAGAATGCACAAGCATTTTTCAACTGCTTTAGACTTTCTGTCACACTCTTGCAATCCTTCCTTTTCTCTGCGAGCTCTTTCTGGATAAATCCCAGCCTCACCCAATCAGTGGCAAAACTCATCAATATTTCACCTTTCAAAGTTTGTTGCAGAGCTCTCACAAATGGAGAAGATGGGTGATGATGTTCGGAGAGGAAAATGTACAAATTTCTATATCCCGTGTGAGAAATAGGACCAAGTAATTAATCCTTTCCCTATTTTTGGCACATTTTGAAGGAGTCATTTTTCTTGAGTTAGTCTCCCATGCTCCTGCAAACTCCCAGCCATGGTATGATTTCCCTCCTTTGACAGGGAGCTAGGGAAATGACATGCATAACATTCAGATCAGGACACCAAGTGACACTGCAAGTACTCTTACAGCTTTGACCTTCAACTCCTCTTCCACACTGACTCACACATTACATTACCCATCAGCCAGCAAAAAGCACTTTGCTGACAAAAGCTGCTTTTCACTTATGCTCAAAGTGGTGAAAATATCCTAGGTAAAAGGACTTTTTTTTTCCTTTCCCTATGATGAATGCCAAAGAAAATTGAACAAAAAGGGGAACAATTTCTTAGGAAGCACCTAATTTTTGACAGAGCTCTATTTTCTGCCTGATTTAATGGGAGGCAGGAAAGTGGCAAATTTAAGAGCAAACTTGAAAATAGTCATTACACCGGTTTGCTGACCAGTTAGTTTGGCAGTGAATGACCTAATTTGCTCCCTAAGACTCTCTCCTGTTTGATATCACAAGAGAAGTCTGTGTGTTAAAATGTGCATCTCATTACATTATGCAGCATAGGTCTCCATAATGTGATGAGCTATGACATAGAGTTAAAAAAAAAAAGTCTTTTGTGATTCCGTTAAGACCGTATGTTCCAATATTTTAAAAGTCTGCAAACATAGGTGCCTCAGAAGTCACACTGCTACCTTAGAGAGACACCGACAGAAACTTTCCTCCTAATTCTGGCCTTAACTAACTCTCAGTTTTTAGTTTTTTAAAAGACTCTTTGTTTAGTTCCTTGTCTGTATAAAAGGAAAACTCTCATTCAGACAGAGTTAACTGTTCTATCCCAAGAATGAAACACTCTGTATGCATCCCACAGCTGATTTAAAATGGGCAGAGACCCACTGACTTCAGAGTAATAAAATGGCCCCTCTCCATTTCACAGCCTCAACTTCCAAAGGCATTGTTCAGGGCCGGGTTCTGATGCTGGCTATTCTGCTCTAAACTGAGGATAACTCAGCTGAAATCAATGTTACTTAGACTTGCATGGGGCAAAGGTAAGACCCACCCAGCACCTTCAGGTTTACTCAGGGCTTGAAATCCTACTGTCTCAGACCTGATGGGGAGTTTCCTAAAAAGCAGCAAGGAAAACTGTGCTAAGAAAGTCCATATTTCATCTTCTGGGAGATTTGCCAAGAATCTAATGCAATTTCTTATTTGTTCCTCCATCAGGTGGATGAAGTAAGATTTAGGCTTCCAGCTCAGCATACCACTACTTGTACGTACATTTTTCTCGATGTCTTTTCAGCACAAATAGCACACGTCTTTGTTTAATTGGGTGGGGCAGACATGGGTTTGAATGGAGAGCTGGAGAGATTTCTATGGGGGCTCTGTGTGTGCACGTGTGTGTGTGTGTGTGTGTGAGGCTGAGGGGTGGCAGGCTGTCCGGGCAGAAGGAAAGCTCTGCTCTGCAAACATTTGACCAGCTGCTTTCCCTGCACCCCATGTCTTCAAGGTTTGGCTGAGCCCAGCTCTGTATGCTGGCCAGAAGATGTCTTCGCCGAGCTGCTCTGTGAGGAGAAAGCCGGGGACAGGGGTGCTGAGGGTCTTGCCTGGCCAGCCCACCCCACTCCTTTCATCCTTTCCCAGCCTTGCAGGAGAGGGGAAACTCTGCCATGAAAGGACCCCTCCCAGTGGGGACCAGCAGGAAAAGAGTTATTATCCCACCCATTTTTTTTCATTCAAGCTGATTTAAAAATCTGGCGTAAACAGAGCTGCATACTCAGCAAACCACCCCACTCTAGCAGCAAGAGATGGCCAGAGGAGCAGTCTGGAGCAATTTTTATGAGGAAAAAGACAACTTCAGATTAAGAAAGCCCCGAAATATCTTGAGCACATTTAGCAGTGAGATTGCACCTCGTTAGGACCTGGTGCTGGTTCAGGAGGAGATTCAGAGTGCTGGAGGTGAAAGCAGCGCAGGAAGAGATCTGTATCTCATGCTGTTATTTAGCACCAAAAGCCTCAAGGGAGTAATAGGCCCAGGAGGGAATATTTCATAACATTGTAATGCATGTGTTCCATGAAACAAAGCAAGCTACTAACCCACCTTTGCCCTCTGGTGTCCTTGTAATTAAAATGCATTACCCTGGAATTAAGTGATCCCTACCGGGGGAGAGGAGAGCATCTAACAGAAGCTGCTGTAAATTCCTTTTTATGTTACCGTGTGACTTCTCCATATGAGAGTTTCATTGAAGGGAGTATTTTTCAATCATGATATTTTTCTGTATTTTCCCTATGGACGGTGGTGAGTTCTGTTCTAGTAGGCTGTCAAGTGACTTTAGGAAGCTGGAGAAAAACCAAGTGAAAAGAAAACCTAAGCAATCTCTGACTTTCCCCTGGTATATACAGGAGTAGCTTTTCCTTCCAGTCAGTTATGTGTTTATCTTTTCTTCATTCCCCTCCCTTGAAAAAAAACACTTCTCTGCTGAGATCCAAAGGTCTGATTTCATAATCCATAAAGCTCAGCTTATGCCTCATTATATACTGGAGGAAGCCTAGTGTCTGTAGGCCCTGCTCTATTCTGTGTGCTGTTTGTCTCTGCGAGTGAAAGACGAGGCAGAGAGCCCTGGGTGAAATCCTGGACCCATTACAGGCAAGAGGGTTTCTGCCACTGACTTGTGTGGGGTCACAGTTTGGGCCTGAGTCTTTTATCTCCACCTTGTACGTGCCATACAGCCTGTCAGGGCTGATGCCTGCTCGGTTCATTGGGCTGACATGATCAGATACAACTTCACCAAATCTAAGCTGTTGGGCCCTGCGCAGAGTTTAGAGCAGAGAAAACAGCCAATTTTAACACAAAACATTCACACTTCTGTGGAAGTATGCAAGTGGATTCTGGTACGAACACGAGCCAAGAATGCACCTAACAGTTTTGAAACCAGTTCAGTTTTGCACAATGATACAGAGAAAGCTGAGGTTGCAAATTGTGAGCTATGAAACCTAATTGCTTTCATGACAATTCTTCACGATGCAACCACCATGATTTGACTATCACTACCTTGAATTTATACCAAAGCAGTGTGGAGCTCTTAATCTTTTCTGGGAGCAAACACTAAGCGTGTACAAGTAATAGGAAGAGTAATATCTGCACAGGTTTGGAAACAGGGAAAATTATGTCAGCACATCTGTGCAGCTAGTTTGGACATAGAAATTAATTACCTGGAATTGACTGACAATGCAAAGGCAGCTTTCAGATCCTGTCTTCAATATAATATACTACTACAATAGCTGTTTAAACTCAATGTGTCTCACACAGTTTCCATATACTTTTAAATTTTTACTGCATTGTAAACTCAGAAAACAAAAATCTGAGTGCAAATTATACTGTATGTTTTCCAAAAAACAAAATAAAGCCTGAAGAGGGTATCTTTATTTTAGAATTATGCATATTCAGTGAGGATATCCTCAATCTAGTGATTATTGTGCTTTTCAGAGGATAACAGAGATTTAACTACTGTAAGTGATATCTTTTCAATAACAACTCCATCCTGCAGTAATTATAAGAGTGAAAAAATCTCTTCTTTAAATGTAAAGATTTAAAGCAGCATTTCAGTTGAGCTTTTTAATCTACCTCCTGCTTCTTCACTCTGAACCAGCAAAACAAAACCAGACATTCCCCAGCACTGTTGACAGAACAGCTCTGAGGAAAGGCTGAATTTTGCAGGATGCATCAGTACAGGAGTTTTTAATAAAGCTGAAAACTCCAGAAAAAGTGAGATGAAACTTTTCACAACATTGTCAGCCCTGATACAGCCACAGCCCATGATTCTGTGTCAGGCAAAGCTACTGAGAGAGGCGAGGGGGGGCTTGGGCTGGAGAGAGTCTGTGGGGTTTAGGCATTCTGCCAATAAATCCCATAATGCTGAGGCTAAAAGCCTGAGTGTGTTCACTTTTACCCTGATATTAAGCATGAGTAATTGCCTTACAATGAGTGGAGTTACATGCATGTAAAACTAATGCAGCAGGGAAGACTGTCCATATGATGGGGAAGGCTGCTCGTATAGGATAATAACCCCCCACTGATCATTCCCGTATTTTTAGAACTGAACTTGGGCTGAACCTCTCTCAAGGTTACAAAACTTTCTGGTAACTTATGTCCAGACCTTCTGCATTTTTGGCTCGTGGCCTAGATAAGGACTGAAAGCGCAAATAATCAGTCTAAGGGCTGTTCTCAACAGTGTTTCCCACTCAAATCCGAGAGGAAGCAGGGGGAATCTCACTGAGCTGCCTGTTTTCAGAGGCCTTCCAGCTCGACTTCCAGCCCTGAGGGGTCTGTCAGAAAACCCTGCAGTGGACCCTATCCCACTTGTCCCCACCTCCTGCCTCAGTTGCTGGGTCTCCAGCAGTCTCTCCAGGGGCAGCTGGCGGGGCAGAGACCTGCCTGGTGGCTCCCTTGCTGCAGGGACCTTGGGTCTGGTCCCAAGGAGTGCTCTGGAGACATCCTGCACATCTGACATGACTTCAGTGAAATGCTCTGCTTGGCACACACCCTGTCACTCATCACTGAGATCTCAATCTGAGTTTCTTTGGAGGAAATAAAAACATACAGTTGTGTACTGTTCTCAGCCAAACCCCAGCTACAAGGCCTTTAAATAATTGTCCACAGGCTTCTATAGAATCTGCTTTCTCTGTGCCAAGAGTTTTTAATTCTTTCCCTGTCTGCCTTCCCTGAAAATCTGTTTCTCTCCGGTTTGAAAATTTTGTCTTATTTGTTATAACTTTTATTTTTGTTATTGGAAGCTGAGTTTCTGGGAACATGGGATGCAGGTTCTTATAGGGAAGCAGGCATGGGTAGTGCAGAAAGACAAAACAATCAGAGTCAGTCTTAAGTCCTCAATGTGTCTCACTGATGTTGGCCACAAAATCCTAAATTCTGGTCTGGGTTGCTTCTGGTCCATTCAGGAGAGGGGGCTGTGAGAGGAAATCATGTTTACCGGAAGGATTCATATGAGCAGAGGCACCACTTCTCCTTCTTCTCCCTCAGTCACCTTTCCCTCACCATTTCCTGCTTTTTTTAAAACATTTTCCCCTGAAAACAATCTAGAAGATGCGTACCATGCTTCTTGATTTGTTTTTCTGTCTTGTAATTTCCAAGGACTTTGCAAACAAACCCGGTGGTTGCTCTCTGAGACACCGAGAGTTGCATCGCTTCCCAGACGCACACGCACTTTCGCCCATCAATTGAATTTTGGGGCCTCCTAAATCTATAATAACGCTGTTACATTGGGTAGTGCAGTTAGGAAGCTAGAATTGCTAAAGTTGACTCTAGTGACTGAGACGCAAACACTCGCAGCCAAGAAGAACCCCTCGCTGTGTTATTTGCACGGGCCGTGCGGGTATGAACAGCTAGTCCGTGCTTTGGACGCGTCCTTTGTGTTGGACACGGCCCCTTCGGTTTCGCAGGGGCAGTGATTAATGTTTATACCACAGCTCCAATTTCTCTTCTCCCTGGCCTGCCCGTATTTTCCTTTCAAGCCTGTTCCCTGATCACACTGCTGGCCTCAGCGTCCAGAGCTCTGCTGGGGCCGGGGCCAACGCAATTATCCCTGCGCGCTGCTTCCAGCGTATGTTCATTATCACTGTTTTGCACGGAGCCCACTTGATGAGAACCAATTGATTTCATAGCACTAGCTAAGGCATGATACAAATGCCTCTCAATGGGAACAACTGCTGGGTAAATTCTTCTGCTGATTAATAAATTGAGTTTCAGGAGGGACGCTATTTGTCGTTCAACTACTACTTTTTTGCGCCCCCGCCCCCCTCCATAACGTAAAGAAAGTGCAAATAAATCTTTTAAAAATAGACCTAAAACTTCATTGCTTTTCACTAAAGGCAAAAGCCTTTTATGAACCAGCCCAAATTTAAAAAGAAAAAAATTAAAAGGCGTTAAAACTAAAACACATACTTTCAGGAAAACGTGAAGTTAATCTAAAATGAATGGTGGGTTTTCTTTCCTCCACTCCACTTAACTGCATTCTGGAAATTCAGGTTTTAGGTTTAGTCCAGAAATGTTTTGTCTTCAGCACTTGGTTTTAAATTGTTGATTCAGCAGAGGAGTTTTCTTTTTTTTTGTTTATTTGTTTGAAGTCGCCCTAAAATGGCATCCTGTTCCTTGAATTTTTCCCACCAAAATACATCTGCTAGTTTTAAATTGCTAAGATATGTTCCGTGGTGTTTGCTTAAACCTGCAAGATGGTAAGTTAGATTCCCAGAAAATCTATACTAGCTTTATATTTGTGTAGCTTCTTTCTTTTGGTGTAGGTTCTCTAGGTAGTGTAAGTAACAGGAATAACATCAGCTTTTCAAAAATATTTTTCTTAGATGCCTGCCTCTAACTTCACTTAAAAGCAGCACTACACAAAATGGTGTTGATGGGGTGGTTTTTTTTCAGAATAATTGCAATACCTTGGTGTAGCAATGTTGTCCACAGTAGAAATTCTGTAGCTGGCACTTCATTATTAGCATTTTGATTGCACCAAATTTATCTTGAGATGAAAAGCAAACATCATTATCCTTTCTGGAATGCAGTATACTTACTTTGCTCTGTAATTACAGGTCTGATCATTACCATTGCCTTTCTTCAATGACCCAGGAGTGGTAGAATATGGAGGTAGGATTAGAGTAATGTGTGATTGATGATGGCTGCTTTCATTACTTTATGTGGTATAAGTGAGCACCTAACAGATGGATTTCATCACTATGTAACATATAAATTCCAGTATATGATAAATTTCTCTACCTCCAGTGTACTGCAATATTCCTTGCAAAAATAATGTATTATGTTAGTCAGAACATTCATTAAATTACAGTTTATGCATTTCATTATACAGAAGAGTCTTTTCACCTTAACGTTACTTTTTTTTTTTTACTATTATTATACAGGGGTTTTTTTTAACCATAAAAAGATAACCTAACAAATCATTTTGAGTTAAAAATGCAAGGCTAGAGAAGACATTATTGGACTTTTCATGTTCTTGTGGCTCAGAGGTGGCTGTTTGGACTGAGAGCTTTGCAAGAAGTTTTACTATTAGTTGTTACACACATGTAGACCTTTTTCTTTTGCCTAATTGTGAAGAACAGATCTTGACCTCTGCTCTGGGAAGACCAAATTAAGTAGACAGCTGAGGATTCTCCCAATGAAACAGCTTTTACAAGCCAAGGTTGCTCCTAAGAGCTGTTCTGGCATAAATATCTGTAGTCAACTCTGTAAAGACGGATCAAAGTTCTTTACTAGAAGTAAAGCAGACCCTGTGCTCTGCAATCTGTTTCCAGACTGTGAGTATAGATTAAAAAATGCAAAAAGTTTGTATTAAAAATTGTTAAAACAGCATATTTACTGATCTGCCAGGACCTGATCCTTAGCAGTGTGGTTGAAAAAGCTTTCAATGAGTATAAAGAGGTTCATTCATGAACTGCCCTTTGAGGTATAATTAAAAAAATAACAAAAAAAATCAGGCCAACATATTATTAAAATTTTCTATGTTCTGGCTCTGTAAAACATGATGTTTTTACACAAGTGAATCCTTGCTCTTTTTGAAGACGTTTGGCTTCCCTTGCTTCTCTCATACAAGCCCAAAGTCTTACACTCTCTTCTCACTGTAAATTCTTCTGCAGCCTGTAATGACAGGACCAACATATTCACTAGCCATAAGAGGACGCCTTTTAGTTCAAGCTGTAGAAATATTCTCACTTGCTGCTCTAGGATTTCCTTAGGTGCATCTGAGCACATCGAAAACTGTCTTTAATATGAAGACCCCACTGCCCTTATTTTAGCAACGTCAAAGCAACCTTCAGATACACCAATAAGAAACATCAGGCCAAAGCACCATCAAAAACATTAAAACATAAAAACAGTTGGATTTTGGTCAGTCAAAAAAGTGCAGAATAGTTTAAGAGACGTTTCTCAGCGAACAAATAGATTGTAAAAAGACAGAGAGAATAAAGGATTTTGTTGTTTTAGGATACCACACATTTAAGGCAATTGGATTTTTGTTAGGTTTCTAGGAAAAATATTTTATAAGTGTCTTTAATGAACCAAAGTTCACACGGTAGTAAATTTTACTGCTATTATTATTTCTGCGTGCCTTATGAAGGAGTGATACAGCCCAGCATACTGAGTCCCCTCTGAGCTTCATCAGAAAAGACAACCTGAAGTGCTTAAATGTTTCCTTAATGCCGTTTCTTTTACAGGTCTGCTCTTACGATCATTAGAAATTCTACACAGAAATCTTGCAGAGATTTAAGAAACTTTTATTGCACTCAAAAGAAAACAAACAAACAAACAAAAAA
>VZRE01013149.1:0-35722 GCA_013396775.1 Cephalopterus ornatus
GATCTTCTGTAAAATGAGTCCCCACATTTGTATGTGATTTAAAGCAATTATTAACCTGCTGAAATGCGTGCAAACAAGTTGGTTACTAGGAGAGTTTCATGACAAATAGGTTCTTACCTGGCAGGCTAGGAAAATGTATTTTTTTCCCTGAATCTTTCACTCTGGAAGTATGAGAGAGAAAATAAAGGAAATTGTTCAGTTTACTTCTTGAATTCTCTTTTATTTCGCTCTTGTATTTTCTGTTAATGGAAAAGAGAAATCTTAGTCAGTGATAATGAAAGACATCTTGAAATAGAGTTTTCTTCAACGTATATAAAATGGGCCTTTTCCAGCTCAGAGACATTAGTTTTTCTATATGTAACAGAAAAGAAAATTTATGTCCCCTGGAAAAAAAATTAATACAGAGAAGGCTAATTATTAGCTGTGTATGTGTTGCTGCTTTAACTTGTAGGAGAGGAGACTGGAGACAGATTACAGCTGAACAAGTGTAGGTAGTGTTAGGAATGATGCTGGGAAGATGCAGTGTTAAACACCTCATGTTTGGGAGTAAAATAAGAACCCAATACCCACTCTTAGCAGCACAGTACAAAACAGAACACAACTTCTTGAAACCCGTGAAGAAAACTGGGTAAAAGTGTCAATAGAAAGTGTCAAAAGAACAGATAACACAACCAGATTGGGAAGCTTTTATCCCTTTTTGCTAGTGTCATTCCTGAGTCAGGAATGAGCAGGTTACTGCTGATGACTTTCCAGTAGTAAACAGCTATGATGATGAATGTTACACCCCAAAAAAACTGGTTTCATGTGGCTTTGTGGCCTGTTATTAGACAACAAAACATCAAAAAACACTGCAGGCTTTTTTATGTCTTTGAAGCATTGACAGTGTCACCCCTATTTGGTAGCCCGGTAGCCCTGAGGTCTAATAAAGCTTGTGCTAATACTGATAGCTCTCTCACTCTCTTTCTGTATACAGCTACTACTCATAACAGTATAATAAAGATTTCAACTTCATTGAAATTGTCTAATTGTTTGAAAAGTTACTGAAGGGGGCTATCTCACCTGTGTATAAGCACGCATGTTTTAAAAGGAAAAGGATAGCATCTTTAATAGACTATTTGGAGAAAAGTCAGAACATTTGAGAGCTGAGTCTTTTTTAAGGTTAATAGCCTACCTTTTTTTCTTCAGCTCTTTTTGGTGAACCAATAAAATATGCTTCCTGTCATGATGAGCTTTGTGGTTTGTAGCCTTAAAACCTCATGTCTGCAGCATCAGTCATTGTACTCAGATTGGTGTAGAAAAATGAATAGGTAACACAATACCATTTTCCAGGACAAAAAGTAGTAAACTGTTTATAGATCTGTGCCATTCCCTCTGCTCACACAGGCCTTCTTGGCATCTAATTGCTTGGCTAACCGGAGTGCGAGGCATCTCCTGTGTGGCTAAGAAATATACCCCCCCAGTATGTACATTTCTTTGGTCAGTCTGTTCAAGGTATTATGCTTGCTTACCTTTCTTCCTTGGTCTTTCTCATGCTGATTCTTTTACCTGAAATTTGTATCACTTTTGATTATTAAAGCCCGTAGCTTTAATGATAGTATCAGTCAACATTGACCTTCAGATTCCTTGACCGTTAGAAAGTTAGGAACATGTTTAAAATTAGACACACACTCTGCACACATGTAGCTGATTATTTTTGTCTCTTGCATTTATCCTCCTTGGATTCTAGCAGTAACTTAATGCTTTTGTCCATACTGACTTCTAAAGATTTTGCAAGATTTCTTTTATAATAACTTTTTTAACATATTAGGCATTATAAGACGTTAGCCTTAAAGTATCAACAATATTTGGTATAAGTCCTTACTCATCTGAGAGGAAAGTCAGTGTTGAATCTCAAAAGAAATTGGCATCACTGTGTAGAAAATGTCAAACTTAAAAGGGACTAGAGAGTCCTGCTACCACTGTCCTTCACAGAAGTGCACTACCTTTTGCTTGTGTTGGGTTTCATTAGCATAGTAATTTCTGCTCACTGATGTTAATGCTGTTATGTTCTTAGACCATGTGACAACCTTTCTGATAGTGAAAGAGGTTTGTGCTCATGGTGCTGGAATGGAAAGCCAGATGGATCAAATGGATGTTCTTCCTAGAAACTTATCATTTAAAGACTGAGCTCTCACTCCTGCAGCTCTTTCATAGACTCTCTTTTTAGCCTTGGTTCTATAGTGCAGTTCAGAAAGTTATAGTATTATCATATGTCTGTTCACTTGCACTGGTAATCTAGAGTGTATATTCATTCCTCTAGGAAGAGAAATGGGCTGTTTGTTAGTGTGCAGTATATGCTTATTCTTTTCTTTTTCCAGTATTATTTGAAGACCTAGTTTGTGTAGATGCATTTTACATCTGACCTTACATTCACTCCTTTTGAAAGCTTACTCTTTAGTATGGTCTTGTGGTTGTAGACTGAATAAGTAAGGCTCAAAAGCTTTGCCTGCATAGAGGACAAGGGGGAATCTTACTGACAAATTGATCTGTTGCTAAAGGGCCTTGACAAACACAATAGTTTTGTTTCTAAAGCACTTATTTCACTCAAGGGGTTTCTGCTTCGCCTTTTGCATCCTCATGGACAACTTGAAAGAAAAGGAAGTATTGACAAACAATCAATTCAGCCCCAGCTTTGTCTCAGTTTGAACATGACCTTTTTTGATTTGTTTTACAAAATTGAGTCTGTCAAGTCAAAGGTCTGTTGAACATGAAGGCTGGAAGCTAGTCACTGCCCCTACTAGGAAGAAGGCTCCTCCTCCAGAAAACTTGATGATGACAAGTAGGACTGGCACCTTTGACAAAAGGTATGAGGCCCTGAAATTAGGAGGACAGTCAACTGATGAGATGGACAAAGGTCCTTCTGGGATAGAGGGTCCATCTAGGACAACACAATTTACCCCCCACATCAAGACCTCCTCTGTTAAAAGGAAAAAAAGGGTAGTTGTCACAGGTGATGCCCTTCTAAGGGGAAGAGAGGGCCCAGTAGGCAGACCAGACCTAAATCACAGGGAATTCTTCTGCCTCCCAGAGGCTCAAGTAAGAGACACTACTAGAAAACGCTACAGTTTAGTAGGGCCCTCTGGTTATTATCTGTATTAGTTCTTCAAGTCATCAGTGACAAGACAACAAAGAGAGTTCCAAGGGCAATCAAAAAAAGCCCTTGGGACAATTTGTTGAAGAATCAGGGCCAGAGGTAGTGTTTTCCTCTATCCTTCCAATGGCAAGGAATAATATCAAAAGGAATAGGCAGATCCATCAGATCAACACATGGCTTCAAGGCTTGTGTCATCAGAAAAATTTCAGGGTTTTTGACCAGGGGATGATCTCCACCAACACCTGGTCTACATCTGGGTGCACCTTTCTCACAAGGGAAAAAGGGTTCTAGCACAGGAGCTAGCAGGGCTCAGTGACAGAGCTTTAAACTAGAGTGGAAGGGCCAAAGGGACAAAACCAGGCTTGGCAGCAATGGGGTTGTGTGCCTAAACTTGAGGAAGTGAGCTCTAGTGGTCTCCCTCAGTCTGCCTCCATGAGGTGTCACCTACAATGAACCACACCTGCAATGTTTCTACACTAATGCACACAGCATGAACTACAAACAAAAGGAGCTCAAAGCTTTGGCCTGGTCCCAGAGATTTGACATCACTGGGATAAGTGAAACCTAGTGGGATGAGTCCTGTGACTGGAGTGCCGTGTTGGATGGTTACGGGCTCTTCAGGAGGGATAGGCAGGACAGGCAAGGCAGGGGGGTGGTGTTGTATGTAATGGGGACTGGCTTGCATTTGATGATAGCATGGTTGAGAGCCTCTGGGTAAGGATTAAGGGACAAACAAATAATGCAGATGTCATTGTAGGAGTCTTCGAATTATTCTTTGAGGAACTAAGAGACACCTCCAAATCAACTGCCCTTGTCCTTATGGAGGGCTTGAACCTGCTGGAAATTGAGTGCATTACACAGCTGGCACAAACAGGTCCAGCAAATTTCTGAAATACATGGATGATAACTTCATGGGACAGGTACTAAGGGAGCTGACTGGGAAAGATGCCCTCCTTGATTTGATGCCTATGAATAGAGAGGCTTGTGAGTGAAGTGGAGATTGACAGCCATCTTGACCAGAGCAACTAGGAAGAAAATGAGTTTAAAATCTCTGTTGACAGGAGGAAAAGTACCAGCAAACTTCAACCCTGGACATGAGGAGAGCAGACTTCAAGCTGTTAGTAATGTCCCCTGGGAAAACGCTTTTGAAGGCACTAAGGTCCATCAGTGCTGGTCACCTTTTAGAGATAATGCAAAAAAGGAAGGTGTATGCCCAGTGGAAGTAAGGTCAGGTAACATGGGAGGAATAGAGAGATGCTGTTCACCACTGTAGTTGAGAAAATTTGTGTGGCCAAAGCTCATTTGGAGTGGCCAGTACACTGGGGCAAAATAAAAAGAGAATTTTTTAAAATACACTAATGGCATGGCAGAAATAACATTGTCCTGTTACAGAATGAGGATGGTCATGTCACAAGCAGAGACATAGACAAGGCAGAAATGATTAATGCCTTCATTGCCTCTGTCTTTAACACTGATGATGTACTAAGGGGTTCCCTGTTGACTCTGAAGTTGTGTGGGATCTGCTGCTCCAGCTAGATCCCTCTAAATCTATGGGGCCTGGTGGGATTCATCCAAGAATTCTCAAAGAGCTCTTTGATTGACAGGACTTGCAGGTTTACTATGTAAGCTTGCAGATAATACTAAACTGGGATGAGCTGTTGACTCCCTTGAAGGCAGAGAGGCCCTGCAGAGAGACTTCAACAAATTAGAGGACTGGGCAGTCACCAACCATACGAAGTATAACAAAGACAATTGCCAGATTCTGCACTTGGGATGGGGCAAACCGGATGTACATACAGACTGGGGAATGAGTCAGCAGTGTCCTGGCCAGGAGGGCCAACCATGTCCGGGCGGGCATCAGGCAAAGTATCATCAGCTGGTTGAGGGAGGGAGTTGTCCTGCTCTGCTCTGCACTGGTGTGGCCTTGTCTTGAGTCCTGTGTGCAGTTTTGGGAACCATAATATAAAAGTGATATAAAGCTATTAGAAAGCATCAGAAGGAGAGCTATGAAGATGGTGAATGGTCTAGAGAGGAAGCCATACAGGGAATGGCTGAGGTCTCTAGATTGTTCAGCCTGAAGAAGAGGAGACTGAGGAGAGACCTCATTGCAGTTTACAACTTCCTCACAAGGGGAAGGAGAGGGGTAGGCACTGATCTCTTCTCTGTGGTGACCAGTGCCAAGACCCAAGGGAATGGTATGAAACTGTGTCAGAGGAGGTTTAGGTTAGATACGAGGAAAATATTTTTCAACCAGGGGGTGGCTGGGCACTGGAACAGGCTCCCCAGGGAAGTGGTCACAGCACCAAGCCTGCCAAAGTTCAAGAAGCATTTGGACAATGCTCACAGGCACGTGATATGATTCCTGGGGCTGTCCTGTGCAGGACCAGGAATCGGACTTTGATAATCTTAGTGTGTTCCTTCTAACTCAGGATATTCTATGATCCTGTGTTTCTGCCTGAATCAGCATTTGTAGCAGAAGTCAGAGAGTAGAGGTCAGGCACATTTTGGCTTTGACACTAAGCTGATGGGATGGATTTTAATATACTATGTGTTCCTGAATTCAGAAAAGTTCTTTGTCTTCCCTGGTGACAGAATTAAGCCAGCTCAGAGCATAGCAAAAAGTTGTTCTCCTTTTGGGTAAGCCAGAACTAAGGCTGTCACATGGGTGATGCACTCAGGTTTGTGTGGCACTCTGAGCAAGAGCCAGAGGGCCGAGTGCTTTTGCATCTTTAGCCAATTCCAAAATTTTGCTTTCTCCTTCCTGAAACAAATAATAATTTTTATCATACAAGGCAATTAGCTATTTAGCTGAAGTCTCGAGTGTTTTAATGGACCATAACACTATCTAATGTAACTGTATGAGTGGTTAATTTTTCACGTAAATGTTCCTATATTTCACTGCTTATAAAATGTTAATAGCATAGTTGAAAAATGTTCAGTGAACACAGCATGGTTGGGGATTTGCTGAAGACACATGAAAGGGGATTTTTTGCAGTTTGCTGATACACTGTAATGTTCTGAAGCTATCAAATCAAAATAGTGGAGGTTCCTGCTGGTGGCCCCTCCAGGTGTGCCTTAGGTTTAGATGAGATAGTACATGCTCCAGAATCATATTGCTTATCCAGGGTAAATGGTCAAGTCCCTTGCATATAGCTATCAGATCTATGTTTTAATTGTCATGGAAGTAAATCCATGTTTATGTAAATTTTTAAGGAAACACACTGATCCTGGGACATACTGAAAGAGCCCATGCATACTGAGGTCAGCGAAAACTAAGGAAGCAAAGAACCTTTAAAATCAGTCCTTTAGGCATCTTTATTATTATCCTTTCCCTCACCTTTAAGAACAGTTCAAATTTACTTTTTTTTTTCTCAAATAATATTTTAGAGGAGTTCTGGGTCTTAACCATCTAGTGGTTCCCCTGACTACATTTGCTTTATCATTCCTTAACTGAATTGGTCACTAGTTCTCCTGTGCTCTCAGTCTGCTCCTAGGAGCTTTCAGTATCCCACTCTCTGCTCATGAACTCTCACTGACAAAACAATTATGATTCCTTCATTTCCTCTTTTCCAATCTCAGGGAAGACAGAATACTGTTGTAATGAGCATAGATACTTCAGAAAAACATAAGTCTCTTGATCTCAGAGATTACAGTGAGAAGGAACACAAGCTATTGGATGGGTTACTAATTTCTAAGTCAGAGACTAAAGATGTTGAATGAAATGTGGATAAAAGGAAAGTTACTAGGGGTTGTTAATTCCTAGAACTGAACCTGAGACAGTGAAAGTTTGCAACACTGCATATTTGAGATAAAAATTGCTTATTGTCTAGGGTGACCCACATGACTTGTGAAAATGGTCTCTGTCATTGGAAGGATCTATAAACCAAGTTTATGTAATGTTAATAATTTTAACTTAATTAAGTACATCCACACCAAAGTTTTAGATTTTTTTGTGGGTGGCTATTAGACTGTATTACTTGTTTGTGAAAAGTAAAAGGAAAGATTTTTGTTCCTCCTTGTTCTTGTGTGGATTCACTGGGAAAAAAGTTAATCCCTTCATTGCATATTTGAGAGGGTGGAGTACAAAGTTTGCCACATCTCCCCTCAAATCTTTCCCAAATTTCAGAAACTTGGCAAGAATAAATGGGCTCTATTGTTTTATTTTAGATTTTTCACACATTTTAAAGTCAAAATGAGAGCAAAAGGGTCTTATATTTTAATGCGATTTAAATCAGAGTTGTTGTGCACAACAGTTTTTTAGTAGGCTTGTTTCTGGAGCCAGTACATTACAGTGTATTCTGTGAAGTTTTTTATTTTCATTTGACTTGAAACATAACATTTACAGGCATGTAAGGCTGATTCATTTACTCTTATATTGACATTAATTTGTTTTAAAGAGAAGAAAACCATCTGCAGTCGTAATTTTGGTCAAAGCTTAAAAAAGTATCCTGAATTGCTTAAAAAAATTTGCATACCTCTAGAGGGACTACCATTAATGTCCAGAAAGAGAGAATTACCTATGACAGTAACATAAGGAATGTATATGTTTTTTTAAATCCCCTGACCTTAGCAGAAGTGACTCATCTCTCACATAATGTACAGAAAACCTAAAAAACCTAACATCAAAATTTGAATGGAAGACCTTTAGGTTAGGTTGAAATTGGTGGAACATCTGCCTTGAGGTAAAATACAGCAGCTTAAAGTCACTGGAGCAAATTTCAATTTGATTGCCAGCAGTGCTTGTCCAATTAGCCAAGAAAGATGTGCATACAGCCACTGCAGTGGCAAAATGAGTGATACTGTAAGGGTGGGCTGCCATATTTCTCCTTGTTCAGTAACCAGGTTAGGTTTGTGGAGAGCTTATGTATAGATATCAAGCTGTCATGCCTTCTAGAAGTTGTTGAAATACGTGTGCTGGAAAACATAAGACACGCATCTTGCAATTTTCTCCATCGGACCTATGGTTCAGATTGCTTATGTGGATAAATGTTGCAGTGTTTGTCCAATACAATGTAGTACATACTTATAGGCAGGTAATTTCTAAGAGAGACTGCTTCGCATGAGCAAGCATCTGAAATAACATCACTCCTGCTGCAAGAGTTGGGGTTCTGACCCAAGTCATAGAGTCCTTGGATGTTAAGTTCCCCTTGCCATGGTGGGCAGGGACACCTCCCACCAGACCATGTTGCTCAAAGCCTTATCCAACCTGGCCTTTGTAAGTATAGAAAAGCCACCTGGAAGATTTTACTATAAGGAAATTATATATAAGGAGATATATATGTAAGGAAATTTACTATAAGGAAATTCCTTAAGTAAGCTTTCCTGCCTGGAAGGAGGCATCTTTCTCAGAGACAGTTTTAGATGTTTTCTCCTCCTGCATTTCAGAGCTTCTGACTCCCTGGGTACAAGAGCAGGTAAGTTCTTGCAGACGTGTCTGAAAGCCCCGCAGTTGGGTGGCTGGGAACAGTGAAGCCCTGGGAAGAACAAGGGGCGAGTCTTTTCTTAGGCCCAGTGCAATCTTTGTACTGAGATGTTAAGTGTTCTTGACTTTGGAAATAAATTCTCCTGAATCCTTCCACTGCCTGGTATTTTGGGGGTACCTGCGTGTATTTAACCCTTACACCTTGAACACTGCCAGGGTTGGGGCATCCACAACCTCCCTGGGCAACCTGTTCCATTATCTCATCACCCACACACTAAAGAATTTCTTCCTAATATCCAGCCTAAATTTCCCCTCAAGTCAAGGCTCTTCAGCTGGCAATTTGGTTGTCTCTTGTGAGTGCAATCGAATGGCAAAAGGTAGTAAAATAATTAGAACCTGCGTGTGAGAATGTATGGTTAATTCCTTCAAATTGGACTGTTCACCTGCATGACACTTTAGAGGTTGTTTTGAAGGACTTATGAGGCATGTAACAGGAGTTTAAAGATCTATATCTAGACCTTTTCTTTGTATATTTTTATATTAGGGTGTACAGAAGAAAAGAAGGCAGGTTATGTCATCCAGGGATGTTTTGCAGAAAGTAGGTCAAATTTCAGAAAATATCACTAACTACTCTCATATTTACTGAGAAAGAGTTATGGTGCTATTACATCTTCAGAAACTTATATACAGAGAAATATTAATACTTTCACCTGTGTATAGCCTTTGGTCTTCATCTTTATTCTTTTAAATCCAGTATTAACTGAACAATTCAATTTTTAAAAATGGGGCAGGAGGCTTTCTTTTTCAGTTCTCTCGTGACTTTAGCCATAGAAAAATGGTTTATTGGGCTGCAGAGATGTTTAATGTCAAGATTACTTAGATTGCTGAAAGTTATAACTGAAGAGCTTAAAAGTCATAGAAGTTGCTTAGTCAACTACTGTCAGTGCTGTGAAAGGTGCCATTCACTATTTTATGCAGTTCTATCTCAACAGCATGGAACACAAATTCTTATATTTCAAGGATGAAAATGAAGAGTAAAAATGCAACTTCATAGAAGTGGATTAATGTATGGGAATTTAAAATATAAAACTGAAAAGAGGGAACAGTATCCCATAGTGGAACAATGAATACACATGGGTCCACATTTATAGATGTTTGCATAAGTACTGCCAGTATTGCTGGGAGTCTGTTTTTTCTCTTTTAAGTGTTTTTTTTTCCTGCAAAAGTGATCAGTCACCAAGTACAAGAAGAATAAACTATATCATTGATGGAAAAAAAAGAACGAAAACAGCATACTCCTGCACAGTTTAAAATGTGACATTTTTTTTTTACTCATTGGAAAGAAGAGATGGTAATTTTATTGGTGGGTCTGTTAATTACCAACCCTAAAAGGTCCTGAGTTATTGGACTATGATACTTTTAGATGTCAACAAGTTATTTTTAGGAACTTTAATAGCTCTTTCTGCTCTGCAAAATTAATCTCAAGGCACTTGACAGAATGTCTATTGGAAATTATCCCAATAAATTAGTCTAAAACTCGTATAGATGAGGGAGCTTTTCTTTTTTCTTACATGTAGCCAACAAATTTCACACAGTGTATTTATTAAGGCTGTAGGAACCAGCAAGTCAGGCACCACAGTCTCTAGCTGCCAGAAGCCTGGCTTCTAGCTGGAGACCAGCACATGGAGGTAAGTTCATGGGATGTTATCACCCTTGAGGCTTTTCAGAGGGTAAGATTCTGTAACATCCAAAGAACTCAGTACTCTACTTCTAAAATAAAAAATAGAAAAGAAAAATTTTTTGTACCCTTTATTTTGTGGCATAGTAGTTATATCTTTGTCACAGACAATGCCAAGAATTTGGCTCAAGGCCCCCCGTCTCAAAAGACAATTTACATCAAGTTGGCAGGAGAGGGCCTTTGACCTTCACTTCCCAGGCTAAATGAGGTGGCATGGTTGGGAGGTCTCCTGCTTAAAGAAATGTCAGATTTGTGAGGCCACATGGAAAGAAATCAAGAGGAAATCCTAGTGGTTAGTGTTGAAAGGAGGATTTCTGAATGCTAAGTCCCAGCTTCATACTTTGTTTATACTTTTTGCCGCTCTCCTTTAGGGAAATGGTAATCTTCAGCAACAAGGCTGGGCAAAACCCTATTTTCGCAGTTGTGTAAACCAAAAGATAGTTCTGCACTTAATTTTTTTACCTGTAATCTAGAGTTGCCAGTCAAAATATCCTGTCTAGTTTCAAGGACACTTAAAAGCAGGAATTCGAGGACCTAAGTGGGAATTGTATCTTCTTGGGGAATGAAGTCATCCACCGCGGATGAACTATCATGTTTCATTGTCTTAGAACTGGGATGGAAAGCAATCAGAGAAATCTTGACTTTGGCATTCCAGTTAAGTCACCAGCCTGGCAGGGAACTGAGTTTAAACTTTTCATCACTGGCCCTCAGGGAAGATTAGGAGACATGGGGTCATTATTTGAATTAAATGTGTGCATTATCCTGTGGCACCTGATACTGCAAAATACTGCAGTGTACCTTAAATTAATGTGTGCTAAAGGTTGTCTTGATCTGGGAAACAAACAACAAAACCTGTCTTTTGTCCAACCTCTATTCATCTTAAAAAATAAATATTATAAGGTAGGGTTACAGGAAAGGATTTGGAAAGGGAAAATACCAAGGCATTTCAACTATAATAGATTTTTGAGTCAAACTCTATGCCCATGAGCACAGCAAGCTCTAGGTAAAGTGTGTGCCTATTCTGTTGATAGACTCAGTGTAGTCAGAGTCCGTCATATTCAGACAGGTCTTGTGCAGGGAGGATTAATGTGAACTTAGCTGAATTTCATAGTATCATTCATCACAGGACTGTAAAGAAGGACAGGAAAAATCCTGGAAAAGATACTTGTTCTCAACGAATCTGTCAGATTTTTCTCAGTTCTTCCCAGGGGAAAAATAAAAAAAAGAAAACAGATTTCAGGGTATGTGTTTTAAGAATATCATTGTTTATATTTAGGCTCTAGAATAAGAGAAATATGATGCTATTTCTATAATGCAGAAATAATTTTTGTCCTATGAAAATAATAGTTGAAATTTGCCTCTGCACTGTCAGGGTCTGGTTGATCAACGCTGTGGTGTGCCTTTTTGGCTTTTTTCCTTCACAAATGACACTTTGCAATCTAAAGATGGGAAGTGATTGCCCCGAAGTGGTGAGGGAAATGGACTAGATGATTGTTGTAGGTCCCTTCCAACTGAACTATTCTCTTCTAAAAAAAACCTAGTTGGAAGCCCACGTAAACAGCAGAAATGAGGTAGTCTCATTCATGTTGAGAGAGTGAAATGGTGTGTACTTATCCTTATTATTCATATTCATTAAGGAATTAGTATTGCCTGTGACCTTCCACTGAAGTTAACAGAATCGATGATCTTAAAGGTTTTTTCCAACCTAAATAATTCTGTGCTTGTACTAGTCTCTCTCCAAAGAGAAGACATTCAGTTGTACAGCTTCCTCTTCTCATTACACACAATACAGATGTGGCTGTCTGCTTTTAGGACATTTGGACAGTTTATTCGCTAAGTTCCAGACCTCTGAAACGTGTCAAACATCTGTTTAGTCTCTGTTTTGTTCTTAATGAGAAGGATTTAATTTGGGGAAGGATTAAATGTGGGGAAGACAACTTCATTTAAATCTAACTTTCTGTGAGATTGTTTGACCAAGGCAATCTAAACTTTAACAGTCCATCTGGCTTTAGAGATCATTAAAGGAGAGAAATGGCCGGTGCTCTACCTCTGTACTGACTCATGGATGGTAGCATATGCTCTGTGGGGGAGGCTACACCTATAGAAAAAGACCAGTTGGCAGAACAGTGGTAAACCCATCTGGGCTACTGAATTGTGGCAAGACATTGCTGCCCGGGTAGAGAGGTTGGTTCTCAAAGTATGTCATGTAGATGCACGTGTACCCAAAAGTCAGGCTACTGAAGAACATTGCAAAAACGGACAAATGGATAGAGCTGCCAAGATTGAAGAGTCTCATCTAGATCTGGATTCGCAACATAACGGTGAATTATTTCTGGCTTGGTGGGTCCCTGACACCTCAAGTCATCAAGGAAGAGACGCAACATACAGATGGGCTTGTGATCAAGGGGTGGACTTAACCATGGACACTATCCTCCAGGTTATCCATAACTGTGAAACGTGCACTGCAATCAAGCAGGCCAAGTGGGTAAAGCCTCTCTAGTATGGTGAATGGTGTTCAAAGTATAAATATGGGGAGGGGTGGCAGATTTAGTACATCACACTCCCGCAAACCCACCAAGGCAAGCGCTATGTGCTTACAGTGGTGGCAACAACCACTGGTAGCTGGAGACATAGCCTGTGCCTCATGCCACTGCCCAGAACACCATCTTGGGCCTTGAAAAGCAAGTCCTGTGGCAACATGGCACCCCAGAAAGGATTGAATCGGACAATGGGACTAATTTCAAAATAGCCTCATGGACAGTTGGGCCAGAGAGTGGTTATTAAATGGGTATATCATATTCCCTACCATGTACCAGCCTTTGGGAAAATTGAATAGTACAACGGATTGTTAAAAACAACATTGAAAAAAATAAGTGGTGGAACATTCAAGCATTAGCATCTACATTTAACAGAGGCTACCAGGTCAGTTAACACTAGAGTCTCCAATATTCAAGCTGGCTCTGCCCAATCAAAACCTCCACATACTGTACAAGAGGATAAAGTCCCCGTGGTGCGTATGAGGAATATGTTGGGGAAGACAGCTTGGATTAGTCTGCGTCAAGCAAAGGCAAGCCCCTCTGTGGGGTTGTTTTTGCTCAAGGTACACTTGGTGGGTAATGCAGAGGGACGGGGTAAGGTGGTATGTACTTTCAGGGGATTTGATTTTTGCGCGAGAACAGCCTGTAATGTCTGTTGCTGAATGGCACTGCCATTGTATGCCATAACTACCATGGACAATGAGTCTTGACTGCTCCAGATACACCAGCTGTGAGCTGCTCATGTAGCTTGCAAACAGCTGACAGCACACAAGTCCTCCTGCCCTGGAAGACATCTAGGACAGGTAGAACTTACAGTCATGGACTAAATGAACTCAGATATCTTAGAGGTTGTGTGTATTTATATATTTAGAGAGAAAGAGAGGAAGGTATAGGATCTGGGCATGATGTAGATGGTGTAGAATAGTGGATAATGTGTGAATTTTGGCCAGGACGGGGTAATTTTTTACAGTAGCTGGGAAGGGGACATGGCCAGACCCTAATGCTATTCAATACCATCTCATGTTGACTTGCAAGGGATGGAAATAACAGATTCACTCTCTCGTTTTTGGGGCTGTGTAAAGTGTGGTGTGGTGGGGAAGAGCTGGTTGGTATTTTGTTACATTTTCCCATGTAAAACGTTTATTTGTCTTATAGTTTTTGTTATTAATATTGTTGCTGTTACTTTTTATTTTTTACCTTCTTGCTGCTTCCTGTAAATTGTTCTTATCTCAACCCATAAACTCTGCCTTTTTTCTCCCACTGTAGGAGATGGCAGGGAGCAGCTTGTGGTTTTCAGTGGGAGCACTAAATTGGGGAGTGCCATTCCTAAATCATGACAAAAACATCTTTGGCAAACATCAGCTGGCCTGTCTCTGGTGGGGTCAGTGATGGTGACTTCAAGTGCATGCAGCTGCCTTAGAGATCTAGAGAAACTTCTCAGTCCAGTAGAGTAAGCAGAAGTTTGCCAAACCCAACAAAGAGCGCTGAAGTCATATGGGAATTTGTCATTGATGTGTGCCTGTCTCTTGCCATAGCTGATGTGATATAAGTGAATTATAGCCTTTGTCTGGATCTTGAGAAATGCCGACAGCTGAAGGTGAAAGGCTGTTCAAAGGAAGCGGCCTTGGAAACTACTTCTCCATCCTTTAGGGCCAGTGCTCTTTAGTATCTTAATAAATTACCTGGATGCAGCACTTTGTAGGACCCCAAGTCTCGAGCTACCAAGCTACACACTTTTTCTCAGGTGGTACTTTACTGATAAACTCTAGGAAATAAGAGATCTTGTCAAAAGTTTAAAGGGTAACATGCAACCAAAACAAAGCATTCCACAAAGCATCAACTTAGCACATGCTAACCCATACAACTCAGCAAAATCTAACCCATTTGTTCCCACATTACCCAAAATATTAAGAAAGGAGATTAAGAGAGGAAGAAGGAGTAAAGAAAGAGAAAAAGAGAAGCTCACAGCTCCTACCAGAGTCCTGTGAGAGTCCAGGTTCCACATGGCCAGACGATAGGTCTCAAGCAAACATAGAGATCACCAGTTGCTGGTTTTATGTGCTTTGGCCCCTGGTGGCCCCTCCTCCCAGGTGGGACTTCGATCCCACTGGCCACTCTGAGGCTCTGGAGTGGGTTGTGGGGTGGTGCTCTGTTTCAGTCTGGTTAGTGGCTGCAACGTGTTTCTTTAAAGGGATACCACAAAGATGAGATTAAGGCACGAAAAGCCAGATGTTTAGGTCTCAAACAGGGAGTGAACTTTATTTTTATCAATAAGTAAATGGTGAAAATGAGGGAAGGAGGGAGGAGAAGGGAGAGAAATAAGGAAAGGGAAAAGCTACAAAATTAAATTACAAAAGGATTGCCACCACCAGTGAGGGAAAAACTGGGTGCATATGGCCTCAGATAGTCCAGGAAGGACGGTCGGGCTGAGGCAGGTGATGAGCTGACTGGATGGGCAGGCGGGAACAGCGTCTGGCAGGCAAGATGGCCGAAAGCAGGCACAGGAGTCAACATCCAACACTAGACCCTGAGTTGAAACCCAACCAAGCTGGTGGTGAGTGGCAGAGGTGGGATGGAGGCAGGCGAGATGGAATCAGGCGGGATGGAGCAAGGAATGGGGACAAGGCCGGAGCAAACTCTATGAAATTCGACCTGTCCCCCTTCCCCTCCCCACGCCCCCAAGTTGTTCCAATCAAGTGTCTCACAGACTTGAAGGAACACTAAGTATGTTTGCCCATGACACTGAATTGGGAAAAGCTGTTGATTCCCTTGAAGGCAGAGAGGCCTTGCAGGGAAATCTTGACAAATTAGAAGTTTAACAAAGTGCAGAATTTTGCGCCTGACACAGGGCAACCATGGATGTGCCAGATTCTGCACCAGGGATGGGACAACTGTGGATGTACACATAGACTGGGGAACGTGACTCTGGAGAGCAGCACCACAGAACGGGACCTGGGGGTCCTGGTCGATGGCAAATTGAATATGAGTCAGCAGTGTGCTCTGAAAGGCAGAATTGCCAGTAGGTCAAGGAAAGTGATTGTCCCACTCAGCTCTGCACTGGTGCCGCCTCTCCTTGAGTATTATGTGCAGTTTTGGGTAGTATAGCGTAAGAATGATAGAAACCTCATCTTGGTCTGCATTTTCCTCACAAGGAGTAGTGGAGGGGCAGGCACCAATCTCTTCTCTCTGGGGACCAGTGATAGGACCTGAGGTAACAGCATGAAGCTGTGTCAGGTGAGGTTTAGACTGGGTATTAAGAGATTCTTCACCCAGAGGATGGTTGAACACTGGAATAGGCTCTGCAGATCATGGAACCAAGCCTACCAAAGTTCAGGAAGTGTTTGGATAACATTCTTAAGCACATGGTGTGATTTTGGGGATTGTCTGGTGTAGGGCCTGGAACTGGACTTGAAGATCCTTGTGAGTCCCTTCCAGCTCAGAATGTTTTATGATTCCTTTCCTTACTGTACATTTCGGAAGATCAAATAGGGACATATTCCTACCTTAAGTTCACACTGCATGTGGGCTCTAATCGGGACTCGTGTAACTATCTTCAGAGTTCCTAAAACCTGCTCTGAAATGTAATTGGCCTTGGGAACTGGAAAGCATGAGGTAATTACAGACTTTCTGCTTGTGGATATTTTAATGGTAACAGATGGGGGACAGCTAAGGCTACAATGAAATATTTTGAAATTATCTGTTGAACTGCTCCCTGATCTCTGCTGTGTGCATTAAGGAAAGAGTAAGTGTGGTGGGTACTCTGACATTCAGATCTGCACAAAGCAATCTGCTAGCATCATTTTGAAGAATGACAATGTTCAAAGACCCAGAAATGTGCTAATTGTTGTTTCAAAGAAAAATATTCCATCTGTATAGAACAAAGTGGAATGAATCATTTGGATGTATCAACACTAAACTATGTATGTGTTAGTCACCTCAAATGCAAATTTAGACCTCTCTCTCTGGGAATCAGAGAATGGTTTGGGTTGGAAGGGACCTCGAGGATCATCTAGTTTTGTTGTGATTTAGCAATAGTACTCCCCAAATTAGTGCTCCCACTGACACTCTCCAAACCGTGTGGCGCTCGATGACTCCCCTCCTCTCCCTCCCCCTCCCCCCTGCAGTAGGCTGGAGAGGAAAACTGGAGGCACAAAAGGTAAATATCATGGCTTTAGATAAGAACAGTTTACTGGAATGAGATAAGAAAATTAACAATATCAGCAACAACACTAATAATAAAAGTGTGGGGAATAAATAGGGTGGTTTTATTACAAGCAGGAGTTTCCATGGTTACCTCGTGTTGGATACTCAGAGACCACTTTTGTTCGGGACTTTTTTCGGTTAAGGGTTAATGGCCCATTTTGCCTCTTATTGTTTGCTGGCAACGACAGGCACCTCGGGAAGCATGTAAGGTAGCGAAGACCAGTCTGGCCTCACTGCCAGGGATCATGCAGCCGGGGGCAGGGAAGACGAGTGGGGCTTGGTATGGGAGGAGCGAGGGAGTGATCATGTAAATTCAAAGACCTTGAAAAATCTTGGCACTCCCATTCGGGGTGTGCACTCTTTCTCTAGCCTAGGCAGGGAGGGGTGTGCATCTAACACGTGTTGAAATTAAAAGTTCTTTGGTTCACTTTATTTGGCCGTCTCTGAAATTTCAATTAGAGATATTTCTCACAAAAGTGTACAAAAGAGAGAAAGTGATTCACATGCAAAGTTCTCACTGTGGACCCCGACCCTATTGCAGCCATACTACCCCCATCAGAAGAGATGCCCTTCTCCTCAGAAAACTCTCTTCCTCTCTGCCATAGGTTTGAAAAGAGATGTTGGAATTTTCTTTTTCTTCCCTAGGATCCTATCCCCATTTCCCCCCACCCATCTATTTTTTCCGGGATGAGGGGAGTCGGGGAGGGGATGGGGGCAGAGCGGAGCTGCACGTGTGGGGCAGCGCAGGAGCGGGGATACAGAGAGATCTTGCAGGGAAGCACGGTAGCTGCAGGGATAGCTGGGAAGTCCTTTGTTAGGGAGCTTTTGGTTTGGTCCGGGACTGGAAACAGTGGGAGCCCGGTTTTTGGCTGCCTGTTTCTCTTTTCCTGAGAGGAAGTCTTCTCCCCACGGGACACCTCGCGGAGAACGACCGAGAGAGAGAGAGAGAGACTGACCCATGTCAGAGCGAGGTTATTCTGCTTTCAAGAGTGCCTGTGAAAAAAAGCGACTCCTTCATTGCTGGCTGAGAGCACACATGGCTGTGAGCAGCTTTTGAACTGCCGGGATAGTCCTGCCTTTCCCCCTCCCCCTCCCCATGTTGCTGCGGGTTTCTTCTGCCCCACCTGGGGATTTGGGATTTTGTTTTATCTTTTCTAAAAGTTTTTGATTTCACCATTTTTTGTTTATTTAGATTTTGTTAATAAAAAGCTGTTTCTTTTCCTTTTCCACACTTCCACCTGAAGTCTCTTTTAATTTCTACGTTGTAATCTTGTTAAGACACCCTCACCCTTGGCAATGACATGAGTTGGTACAGAGTAACCTCCAGGCCTAGCCATTTTCTCTCCTGGGTACTGCAAAATTAACGCTGTCCTGGCCAGAACCAGGAAAAGTGTCAACCTGTCTACCATAGGTATGGACTTCTTCAACTAGATCAGGTTGCTCAGAGCCCCATCCAACCTAGTCTTGGATACTTCCAAGGGTGGGACATCCACAGCTTCTCTGGACAACTTGTTCTAGTGCCTCACCATCCTTACAGTAAAGACTTTCTCCTGTATATCTATCTCAAATTTCCACATTTCCAGTTTGAACTCATTACTCTTTGTCCTATCACTACAGCTCTTGATGAAGAGTCGCACTCCACCTTGCTGTTCCAGATACTGGAAGATTGGTATGAGATCTCCATGAAACCTTCTCTTCTCCAGACTGAACAGCCCCACCTTTCTCAGCCTTTCTTCATAGAGGAAGTGCTCTATCCCCTTATCAACTTCATGGCCCTCCTCTGGACTTGCTGCAACAGTTCATGTCATCCTTATGTTAAGGGCAGCGGAACTGTATGGTTTTCCAGGTGGTGTTTCATGAGAGCAGAGTAGATGGGGAATCACTTCCCTCTACCTGCTGTCCATGCTCCTTTTGATGCAGGATATGGTTGGCTTTCTGGGCTACGAGCCCACACTGTCAGCTCATGCTGAGTTTTTCATCGGCCATCACCCCAAGTCATTCTCTGCATGGCTGCTCTCAGTCACTTCTGTGCCCAATCTGTAGGTGTGCCTGAGGTTGCTGCGACCCAGGTGTAGGATCTTGCACTTTGCTTTGTTGAACTTCATGAGGTTTTGATTGGCCTTCCTTTAGAGTATGTCAGGATCCTTCTGGATGGCATCCCTTCCCTCCAGTGTGTCGACTGCACACAGCTTGGTGTCATCAGTGAACTTGCTGAGGGCGCAATCCCACTGTCCAATGTTGCTGACAAAGAGGTTGAACAGTATCAGGCCCAACACTGACCACTGAGGGACACCACTTGTCACTGGTTTCCATGTAGACAGTGAGCCATTGACTGGAAATCTTTGGGTGCAGTCATCCAGCCAAGTCTTTATCCACCAAGTGTTCCATTCATCTAATCCATATGTCTCCAATTTAGAGACAAGGAAATCATGCGGGACAGTGTGGAATGCTTTTCACAAGTCCATGTAGACAATGTCAGTTGCTTTGCCCCTATCCATCAATGCTGTAGCCCTGTCATAGAAAACTCTCAGATTGGTCAGCCATGATTTGTTCTTAGTGAAGTTGTCTTTATTTTTTTGCAGCACAGTTTCCAGGAGAATCTGCTCCATGATCTTGCCTGGCACAGAGATGAGACTGACTGCTCTGTAGTTTCCTGGGTTTTCCACTTTCCCCTTTTCAAAGATGGGGGTTATATTTCCCTTTCTCCAGTCATCGAGAACTTAACCTGACTGCTATGATTTTTCAATAGTGACTTAGCAACTTCGTCTGCCAGTTCCCTCAGAATCTATGGATGAATCTCACCAGATCTCATGGACTTGTGCACATTCAGGTTCCTTAGATGGTCTCAAACCTGATCCTCTCCTCCAGTGGGTCTTGATTTTCCCAGTCCCTGCATTTGCCTTTCTCAACTTGGGCAGCATGGCTGGAACACTTGCCATTGAAGACTGAGACACAGAAGTCATTGACAACCTCAGCTTTCTTCGTATCCAGGGTAGCCAGGTCTCCTGTTCCTTCTGGAGAGGGCCTACGTTATCCCTACTCTTTCTTTTGTTAGCAACACACCTATAGAAGTTGTCTTTGACATCCCTGGCCAGATTCAATTCTAAGTAGGCCTTAGCTTTCCTAACCTTGTCCCTAGCTTCTCATACAATTTCCCTGTATCCCTCCCTCCCAGGCAGCCTGTCCTTAGTTCTATCTTCTGTAAGCTTTTTTTATTCCTCTGAGTTTGCTCAGCTGGTCCTTATCTGTTCATGGACATCTCCTAACATTTTTACCCCATATCGTCCTTGTTGGGATGCATTGCTCCTGAGCTTGGAGGAGGTGTTCCTTGAATATTAGCAAATATTCTTGGGGCCCTCTGCCCTCCAGGGCTCTATCCCACTAGACTCTACCAAGTGGCTGAAGAGGCTAAAGTCTGCTTTCTTGAAGTCCAGGGCAGTGGGTTTGCTGCCTATGGTTTTATTATATTATACATATATTATGCATTTATAGATGTTTTATTTTACATATCTGTTTTTAAAGATGCAAATTACAAGTGTTAGATTTGTGTCTGATGTGTTATAACAGGTTTTTTTATAAAAGGCAACAGTGATTTGAAAAGGCTTAATTCTGGAAGACTTCATTTGCTGTCTTTGGATCTCATTGTCAACAAATTGAGTGATTGTACTGTCATTATACAGTTTCCCCCCAAAACTAATTCACACTAACGTCTCAAAAAGAAGCAGTCCACCAAAAGGTTGGCTTTCTTTGGGAAGTACCAATCAGAAGATTGCTGATTGTGAAAATAGAATATGGCAGCCTTTCTTTCTCTCCCACATCTGAAATTTATCCTTGTTCAGCTCTCAGATTTTATTTATTTATTTTCATTTTTTTTAAAAGCTATTTGAGCTGGCTGTCAAAGGAATGTTATCACAAATGAGTCCAACTGTTAAGTGCAGCACTGCAAAGCCCTCACTAAACCATGTTCCTAAGTGAATTTCACTGAACTTGAGAATTATTTCAGCCACCTTGAAACAGAATTTTTCAGTTAATAAACTTGCCTAGATGCCCTTCAGTCCATTTAGGGCTATTTCAAAAAATAGATATACATGGAATACATTAAAGACAAATAATTACCAGGCTCTTATTTATTACAGGTAATTGAGAGCAGCTGCTGTGACTCAATGAATCAGCAGCAGTTAGAGATAATGGATGGTAAGATGAAGGCAGTGTAATTTTTTTTTCACATGAGAAAGGCTCGTGGTGTGACAAGGTTTTATTATAGCAATAGTACTATTTGTCCAAATGATTGATGCACATAGTATTCTGCATAATCTTCTTCGATGAAAACTGTTGGTGCCATGAAGCACCAACACTGTGATGTTATTGAGCATGAATTTTGAATGGCTTGTGGCATAAAGCTGCTGGATACTTATATTAATGAAATAAAAGTCAAGAAGAGCCAAAGGTAATGTTCTTCCTTCAATATTGACTCCTGTGTACAATATTTCTGGTAGCTAGTTAAGGGGTCATATCTGCAGACTCCCAGAACATGGAATGAAGGAATGAGAAGTCATATTGAAACAATACTTACTGTTTGGACATGAAAGTGATTTTATTTTTTTTCTCTTCCTTCCCTCCAGTATTGGCAAGGAAAGCTGGGAATGGATAGGAGGGATCAATGATTTGGCTCTAGGGAGTAGGCAAATTGATCTTCCACATGTGCTGCCTGAGGCTACAATCAGCCTGAAAAGTGGGGAAGCACATTTCCTAGCTCTGCTCATCAAACAAAATATTTGTGTTTGCATTGCTTGCTGTTAACACTTGGTGGTGCAATTACACAGCAGAAGGGTATGGGAACACCGAACCATGCTTCTTTCATGGGCCTGAAATTACTCCATGGATTTTCTGAGCTGGATTTCAGGATTGGATGGAAATGTGTTGAATGCTCTCTACCTGGTTTACAGAGATGAGAAGTTGTGCTCATTGTATCTATACATCACTGATCTTCCCATCTCCATTCTCACATCAGGAACAAAATATTGAACAATACATTTATTTTTCAATTGCTGACAAGTGGATGAGAGATCCATCCTCTTGGAGATGGAGGCTCTGCCAGTTGCTCAAGATTCTTTGTAAAGCTAAATATGTAGCTGTGTGTCAGCAGCACCACTGTTAGCAGGAGTGGCATTTATGTGGCCCAGCCAGAGAAACGATCGATATTTTTTATGAATTTTTTTCTCCATAGGCTCACTGTTTACGTTAGGAAAAAAAGTGAGGAAGGAAACCCACCTTGAAAGAGCTGTTGGCGCAGTGCGCACAGGCAGACTGACTGCTCTTCAACTCTTCCATGAAATGTAGCCCCATGGAGACTTGATTTCTTTTGAAAGCACTGATTCCACAGGAGCATTATAATGGCAAGGAAATACAGATACTCACTTCATTTTAAGAACTTCATGCATATGTCTACTGTAAGAGGTTGGGCTCCTACTACAGTTAATAAGTGAAAGCAGACCTCTATATTGGGCTCTAGTTCTGAATTGTTTTGTGGAAAAGGTTATTTTACTGCACATAATATAGAAAAAGATGAGGAAGAGTAGTCTCCTAATTAGAGGACAAATTATAGGTGATATGACTATTCTGCCACATTTTTGCATCTTGAACAGGACAAATTATGATTTTTGCTACACTGTTAAATATATATTTGAATGTTTATTTAGTTTCTGTTCATCAAGGAAGAGGACATTCACAAAAATGTTTTAACTTCTCAAGTCTTTATCCCATTCTCCTTTTAATGGAATGATAATTTTCTTCTTCTAACTATAAGCATGCAAATTGGATTGTTTGAAAATATTTAGATTTTGCTCCTTGCCTTTAGATGTTATTCTCCTCTTTCTTACTTTTTTTTTCTAATTTAGTAGAGTAAAAAAGAGGAAAAGAGAAAAGAAAATTGCATAAATATATTCATTGTCTTTGATGAACGAGACATTTTTTGCACAAATTTTTGTTTTCAAAAAGTCTGTTCCCGCTTGCAACAATAATAACAATCTGATAAAACTTCCATGAGTTCTGTTTCGTATAGATGGGATAGTCTAAGGGCGACCTCTTGATCTTATGAAAATCATAGCATTTCCTAATCTTGTATAATATTTCTATGGTAATGTTTCTGAATATACTGTAACACAATTTTGCATATGTATACATCAATCATTATGAATGGCTATTGTTTATTAACAGATACTATTCAAAAAGCTACTTCTGTCTTATGGCTGGGTTGAAATTATCCTCTCAGCTCCTGTGTTAAATTCCACATGATTTCTATTTCAAATTATTTTAGTATGAGTAGGGGGCACCCAACCGGTCAAGGGAGGTGATTGTCCTGCTCTACTCTGCACTGGTGAGGCCTCACCTTGGGTACTGTGTGCAGTTTTGGGCACCACAATATAAAAAAGACATTAAACTATTAGTGAGCATTCAAAGGAGGGCTACAAGGATGGTGAAGGGTCTGGAGGTGAAGCCTTATGATAAGTGGCTGAGGTCACTTGGTTTGTTCAGCCTTGAGAAGAGGGGACAGAAGACCTCATTGTGGTATTCAAAGTCCTCATGAGGGAAAGCGGAGAGGCAAGTAATCTCTTCGTCCTTGTGACCAGTGACACGACTCGAGGAAATGGCATGAAGCTCAGCTGGGGAAGGTTTAGGTTAGTTGCCAGGAAAGGGTTTTTCACCCAGAGGGTGGTAAACCATTGAAACAGGCTCCCCAGGGCAGTGGTCACAGCATCAAGCATGCCAGAGTTCAAGAAGCATTTGGACAATGCTCTCAGGCACATGGAGTGATTCTTGGAGTGGCCTGCATAGGGCCAGGAGTTGGACTTGATCATACTGATGGGTCTCTTCCAACTCAGCATATTTTATGATTCTATGACTCTGTGATAACTGGCAGACTTATTTGAGCCTAAATACAATGTACTATTTGCCTGGCATCATTGTAACTGATCTTTCAAAAGTGATTTTTGTTGATTTATTGCATGTGGCTTCAAGAAACTTTTAGACTTCCAAAATTTTCACCTGTCAAGCATGTATGCTAGGTCTCATGCTGGGAACTGATATTCACTGTCAAACCTATTTCTCTTTATATTGATCAAATTTTTGGTTTCATTTTCTTTAGATTGCGGTCTTTGGTAAAGCAGTTAGAGAGAGGGGAAGCTTCAGTTGTAGACCTAAAGAAGAATTTGGAATATGCTGCAACTGTACTTGAATCAGTATACATTGACGAAACTAGGTGAGTTAACTCCAGACATCAGCACTCTTATATCTAGTACCAATGACACAAAATTTTAACTTACATGTCAGTTGGGAAATTTGAGCCAAGATTTTATGGTTTTAATCATTAGAATATTGTATTCTGTGTAGAGCAGATCTTCAATCTTTTAAGCTTTTTTAAATTTTGTGGGGCAGGGAAGGAGATAAAAAGAAATCATAAATGTAATATACATTCTCACGGAGAAATATTTTCATAATAATTGTGTCCCACTTTTTCTGAATGTTTCTAAATTCCTACTCATTTATTCATTTTGGATAATGTTAAATCTTTTCATTTGTATCATATCTTTGAAATTAAAAAAAAATTTACTCCAGGTCATGGTAGAGGTAGATGGGTAAGACATTGCAGAGGACTTCCTCTCTCTGTTATGTGTCATTTATCCAGTGGCAAATGCACTTGTGGAGTCACCAGAGATGATCAGAATGGGAAAGGAGAAAATTGTATGTTACTAACTCAGAATTTAGAAATTACCATAAATTACCTCTGAAGGGCAGAAAGTTCAGAAATACTGATGAGCTGAAGATGTGAAGTCAATGAATGATTATGTAGCTGTGCTTCAGAAGGCTGATACTTCTAGTTTGTCAGCCTAGTAGTGAGTTTTATAAAATGAAATTAAAGTATACAAGAGAATAAACAAACAATTCGAGTTATATAATTGTGTTTGATTAGGGATGATAAACCAAAGACTTTTAACAGCTACTTTAATTAGAATATGTGTGAGGGGTTTTTTTGTTAATAATGTTGTAGTGGTCTCTAAGGGAGTCTATTTACCCATTGTTCCTCACCCCTCTAGGCGTTTACTGGACACAGAAGATGAACTCAGTGATATTCAGTCTGACTCTGTGCCCTCAGAGGTCCGTGACTGGTTGGCTTCTACCTTCACACGGCAAATGGGGATGATGCTCAAAAGGACAGAGGAAAAACCCCGGTTCAGGAGTATTGTCCATGCAGTGCAAGCTGGGATATTTGTAGAAAGGTAAAGTAGGATGTAATTTCTTTGTTCTAGTAACTGCCCAGGTACCACAGATTGCACAATTACAGGAGGTGGAGGAGAGTGCTTTAGGGCAGAAGACCTCAGAGAACTAGTAGGTTACTCTATTGAATGAAGAACACTTTAATATGCTTCTAATGATGTTCCTACACAGATCTGGATAACACCTCAAAATCTGGGATTAAGTAACAGATTGCATTCTGAAACAGTTTTGTTTCATCTGTTCTTAGTATAGTACAGATGTAATAGCACAGTTGGTGTAATTTTGACAGAGAATATGCATTTCTGCACAGCCCTAAGTCGGAAGAGACAGCATTTAATATTGCCAGGCCAAACCAAACTCCCCCTTGCCTCTATTTACTTCTGTGGTCCAGTATTTCTCATGAAGAAGTGCTAAGAAACAAAACAAAATCCTTTATCATAGTATTACTGGAAAGAACTACAGATAAGATTGATGTAAAAATTTTAGAGTTTGGGGGGATTTCGAAAAAGCCACTGAGTCCTCTTAGCCTTCCCTGTTGCGATTTACATCAGAATCTGTTGCCAAAACTGATTTTATTTTCTGAACCCTTTAAAGCTTTTAATCATTTGCAATCTTACCTTTTCTTATCAAGTAACAACTCTTTGCTGACTCTCTTCATTCAAGCTAGAAGGAGGGCTGGCACATGTGAAACTGTCAACAGTCTCCAGACAGCCTGAAAGACAGCAGTTCCCAGGTCCCTGGGACAATTTTGTAATAGCAAAATTCAAGTCAGGAATGGAAGAGCAGAGCACCTTTCATTGTTCATCAGAATTGCAGTGACAGCCTAACAGACCTTTGTGCAGGAGGGTGGGTGTATCAGACAGCAGACCATAAGCCACACAGATACACAGAAGCCTCCTTCAGCATGATTATAGCCAGTATTTTTACCTGTGCACCAGTTACTGTACATGTGTTAAGAGTGGCAGCAAACTGTGATCAGCATAAACCTGTCATTTCTCCTTGGAACAGGTTTCTTCTAGGTTTGACAGGCTCTTTGTGAATTAACTCTCATTCTCAGTGGGGGACTTGCTCAACAAGGAAGTAAATGAACTGCTGCAGAGTAGGCTGTAGTAGGCTGTTTTCCAGCTGATCTGAATCACTGTGGCCCAAAGGAGATATAATGTGGCACCAGAGGAGGGTTGTGGCTCTCCTGAGCGAAGGGGAAGGGACTCTGCCTGAATTCTCACTGAAGAGAAGGCTGTGGAGCTTCTGACTGGAGGGAGGAAGGGATAAGAAATTTTGTAATTTGAGGAATGGGTGAATATAATTCTTCAAAGATTTTTTCGAGGTCTGAGTACAGAACATGACAAAGAAAAATGGAAGTGAAGGAAGATTTTGCACAGCATCAATTCAGATGGGAGAAGAGAGCTTTCCATCCTTTCCTTTTAGTCCTATGATGCTTAAGGGCAAAAAAGGGTGACCTGGAAAAAGGCATTTTAGCTATGACAACGCCTGTGCATTCACTAAGCCTGTTAAACACAGTGTGCCCTGAAAACAAGTTTAAAATCTAGTACATACTTTATAATCTTTTTAAAATATGCTTTATAATCAAGTTTAAAATCTGCTGCATACATGCTTTTATCATGGTTACAGATGTTGATTTTTGCCTTTTTCTTTCGCTCTTACTCCCTGAAACACATACATAGAGCGAACACCCAAAAGATTTTATACTAATCTTGAAAATGTACAGACAAAATTAACAGCTGTACCAAACTGGAGTTGGTTCATTGCATACAAATGATTTCTGAGGTACATTCAGAATTAGCTTGCATGTGGGCCAGCAAGGACTAAGGGAACTGAAAGATCAGTACAGCCATGTGCAATGGAAAATTGGGAACATCTTGTTATTTGAGTGTAGCCATTCCCTCTGATGAAGACCTGGTATTGGCAAATTCTTTGTCATGTCCTGCTGGGTAGCCAAGCTATGAGATAATGGGGAGTGTATAGGCTCAAATTAGGCTATAGAATAAGAGTAGTATGGAGAATATTGTGCAAGTTAGGAACACAATGGAAGGGAAAAAAAAAAAACCAAATTGCAGTTAGGGTTTCCTGGGTCTCCTGTAAGGTCTCCTGTAATGGTCTATTGTTTTATGATTTTTGTTGATTGCTTTATTTTATTTAATCCTATTTATGTGTTGCCTTATCTATTGTATCTTGGTAGAATGTACAGACGGACTTCAAATATGGTTGGCTTGAGCTACCCACCAGCTGTAATTGGAGTGCTAAAGGTAATCCCAATAAAAAGGTATTGAAGGGGGGTCTATACAAAGCATCAAGATAATACTGTGATATTCGACTTGATAAGGGAGTCTTAGAACTTGGCCTTTCCTTCCCTCTGACATTGGTTTAGTTCACATACATTAATCATTTAAGAGACCTAAGGGAATATCCTTTCAATAAAGGAAAGAACAGAGTTCAAGGCTGTAGTCATCTTCAGGTTGTGAAGGTTACAACTCTGTTCTAGATTACAAGGACTTGGGAATCAATCACAACATCCCACAGGAAAAAAAGAAAATACAGATGGAGAGAGGTGGAGAAGGAAAACGATCAATTGCTGTGAGAGAAGAGAATTTCTCATGTTGTTAAGCTTCAGGTCTTCAAGGTGACAATCAGTTTATGAATATTGACCTTTTTATGAGTTTTGAGGTTTCAGAGGAAAAATGATTAATCATAATTAGCCTGAAAAAACCCCAAAGGTTCAATCCCTGGACAAGTGCAAAATTCTTGACTTAGGCAGACATTATCAAGACTACAAACAGATGTTAGCAACCAGCTACCTATGCAGCTTTGCAGATTGCATGTTACATGTGGTTCAACCATGCCATGCAGTGGCGAAAAAAGGTGATAAAGAGGGGCAATACACAGTGTAAAGCTTGTGAAGACATCTTGTTGCATTGCTCCACACTGGAAAGGGTTCCAAATCCTTTTCATTTTGGGTAGTAGAACTCATCAAAAGATGTGGAGGTATTGCAAAAGGTCCCTCTGAACGCAAGAGGAATGATCAAACTTGCCTTTAATATACTGCATTAAGGTTCCACCCACACCTTTTTCCAACTGCAGGTTGACAAGTGTTAGCCTCACTCCTGCAAATGGCATCTAAATTCTTTGTTCTTTTGCAAGTACACTCCAACCAGCTTATGAGGGAACACATCTATAATGGCACCTCTTAAGTTCCTCGTCAATAACAAGACAGTTGAAGATCTATCAGCTACTCTCAATTGACTTAAACCTTACAGAATCCCTCTCTTTTTTCTATGTTTTCAAATGATTAAGAGTCATACAGAGAATTGATCGTGATAGAGTAAGTTAAAATAAACCAGTAACAACAAACTAATTTTGCTCAGGGTGAAATAACACCTGCTTGGCCACTGTGCACTCTAGAATGTATTTTTTTCCAACACTGTTTTGAGAACATATTTTTGCCTGGATGGGTTTGGTTTTGGTAGTGGATGTGGTTGAAATGGGAGTTACTTATTTTGAAGAAGGCAAAAAAGGATCTCCATGGAAGTGGGGTCCCCAAGCCTCCCAGAGTTCAAGAAGTATTTGGACAATTCTGTCAGGCACATGGAGCGACTCCTGGGGATGTCCTGTGCATGCTAAGAGTTAGACTGGATGATCCTTGTGGATGCCTTCCAACTCAGTATATTCTGTGATTTTGTAAAGTCTTCTGTCTTAAATATTTTGTCTTAAATTTCTCAGTCCTATCTCCTCCATTGAAAATGTTGTATTTTGTTGCTTGCTTTGGTCCAATAAGGTCTAGTAAAAAAACCTTACAACCTGAGTGCTTAGTGTGCTCTGATGATTTAAGCATGCAAAAGGATGTAGGAGTGTACCACACACATCTCTTCAGCTGTTTGGGATTGCCATAATCAACATTCCCCTCAGAGTCATGTTAATAAGTACAAGGATTGAGATGTACAAGTACAAAGCATGAAGTCAAAACAAGCTTATTTTTGAACTGCATGCTCTCATTTTTGCTGCTGTGGCCAATATGACATCTTCACTGAGTAATACAAACCTGTGGAATCACAGCTTTGTGGCAAACTGAGGTTAGTTTTAGTAAAACAATGAAATACTGCTTGTTGACTTATAAAACAAGTTTTCAGGGTTAAGAAGAGAGAGAAAGCCAGGAAACTGAGTGTTTAAAAAGAATTAGTGTTTGTCTTCATCTCAAGGTTCCCCAAGGAATGGATCAGTGGCCAAGTAATCAGGACACAGGTCTGAGTAGTATTATGTCTTGGATCTGTTTTCTGTTACACCACAGTTGTCATATGTGGCGTAAGAGCAGCTTATGACACTTCCACTGAGGCTACAGGGCCAGTGATCTAGCATGTGTAGAACAGAAAGTTTCCCTTGCTTCTCCCTGCTCTCCTTAGGGAGAAGAAGTTTTTCTCCTCCATCACAAGTCACCTGTCAAACTCTACCTCCCTTTAGATCTCTCCCCAATGTAGGGGTCACTTCTGTGTTAAAAAATTTTTAAGGTCATAAAATCCAGTAAGTTTCAAAGTGTAACTGGTGTTGCTGCAAGCTTCTAGGCCATCTGTGACACTTTCATGCTTCTGGTAAGATTTCCCCCCCCACCCTGTGATTCAGAGTAAAATGCTTCTGTCATTATTGTCCATAGCAAAACTTCTCTTGACATGACAAGAGCAAGGATTTCTCCTTCAGTAAAATCTAAATAGCTCTCTTGTGAAACTTATCATCGATGTGATTAACCATTATTTCATGCAGAAGAACAGTTCTGATGTTCTAGTCTGCAGTTTCACAATTTGGTAAATTTTATCTCCTGCAAGACTACAACATTAACCACAGGGAAAATATAATAAAGGAACAAAACCCTTTTATTTCTACAAGGTAAGATTGCCTTACAGTGAATTAACTTTCAGCACAATTGACACATTATTTTTGATGTCTTATGACCCAGAGGCAAATTACTATATATATGCAAGTTTTAAATTAATTTCCTTCAGTGACCAAAGTAAGTGATTAAAAAATAAAAATGCCAAAAAAAAAAAAAAAAGAAAAAAAAAGGAAAACACTAAACTGTCCAAGTAGTTGCCTTGGGCATTATTTTTCTCTCTAATTTCTATTTCTCATTTTCTAAGCTTGTTCAAGGGCTTCAAAACTTCTTTTCTTGTTGGAACTTTTTACTCTCTTAGTTGTTTTTACTCTCCAGTGCCTAATGAAAGTGTTGAAAAACTGTACTTTATGATTGCTTTTCTTTGACTTGGGCCACAAATCATCTCTGGAGACGCTTGACACTGCATTCAATCTCTCAGCTCCGCACAGCTTCTAATATCAACTGCTCAGCAAGCAAGTAATTTACTGGGATAGGTGAAAGAAGAGTTGAATATTGAGCATCCTTGATGTTCACTAACTAATTAGCCTCTCTGGGGACTGTAGTGCCACAACAGGTATACTCAGCTCTGTGTAATCAGCACTATGCAAGTAGGAAGGATCACCTCATGCTGGAAAGAGATGGTAACAAAATATGTTGGTCTCATTCAGAACAGAAGAAGTCCAGTAGCTATACTGATGTATAGTGGACCAACCACAAAGTGCTTAAAATGTCTTTTGGATTTGACTTGAAGGCTGGTCTTGTGTCAGATGCAGCTACATGGTTGATCTGTGTATCATTCTACTAGCTATAACTCCCATCCTCTTTGTTGTTGGGAGGAGAGAAAGTTTCATAAAGTTTCAGGAACATCCAATTCTGAGATCAAGGAGCTTCATCTTGCTAGATAATGAATGCTGTCAGCTTCCATGGCCTTCCCTAAAAGTTGAGATTTGAACTCAACTTTCTGCAAGAAGGTTTATACCTTATACTTTAGCTTTATGAGCTAAGAAGTGAACTTTCTCCCCTCAATCTCTTGATATTAATGCTGAACACCCTGCAGCATTAATATGTCATTTACAGGCTGATTGGAACTTTCCCGACTGTAATTAGGTATTTACTCTTCTGTTATAAAGCTTGGGTTTTTATATAATTTGTTAGCACATAATGTAATATTACCGGGATTTTCTTCTGCACTGTAGTTTTTTTTGAAAATTCCACTGGACTCAATTGCCTTTTTTAAAAAATAAGGGAAATTAGGATCATGCTCTTTGGGCAAGTTAAGATGCAATAATCACAAATCAGGATTAATATTAAAATCAGAAGCAATTAAGTTGCTCTTTGGCTCTAGCAAGATAGTCCTTAGTTATCATCTTGGGTGATTGAACAGTAAGTGATAAAAATATGAGCTCAGGTGCCTGTATTTTTTCTTTTTACTGAAAAAAGCCATATAACCTTATTCTATTTTAAGCATTAGTGAGGCATTGGAGTATTTTGCTCACAATACAGAGTTATAAGAACTCAATAGGGACAGCAAAATCCAGAGGCTTTAATATCATTAAAAAAAAAAATCTTCATTATTCCTCTTTTCTTCAAAATTATTTTTCTTTTTTATAAATATAGCATGTGGGTAGATGACAGAAAGAGGTAAAATCAGCCCCAATAGGCCATCTCAATGTTTCAGGTACTAAAGCACACCGGAATTTTTATCTATTAGGATTCATCCTTTGGTGATTAAATTCTAGTGTAGAGAATTGCCGTGTTTAGAATAAGCAAACAGCATGTTCTTAATGGAAGCTTCCTAAACACAAGTCATACAATACTGATACTATGAGTATTGTGATGATTCTGCATTGGTTAAATGGAATTGGAGAATTTATTAAAAAAGAAAATATATGCTGACATAATTTCTTTATTTCTCAGTTTGAAGATTGTGAGAGAAAGTGAGAGAAATAGAACTAACATGGTAAAAGGGATGACCATATTGTCTTTTCTGCCTACTCTTGCAGAATGTTGACAAGTGGTCCTTTGATGTGTTTGCCCTAAACGATGCCAGTGGGGATCATGCACTGAAATTCATTTTCTATGAACTTCTCACACGCTATGATCTGATCAACCGTTTCAAGGTCAGTAGTTAGAAGATGGTTATGTTCTTCCATCCTGGATTTTGTTCAACTTCCCTCTCATCCTGCTTTTTCCATTCAAAATGCAATTTTAGTGATCTTTGAAGGTTTTGTGAACACTGCACTTTCTTCAATAAGCAAGACCAGATGTGATTTAAGTAATACTTTCAATTGCAATGGGACACCATGAATTAGATGGGTTCCAAACAGGCTTCCACATGAAATCCATGGGAAATAGTGCATATGATCCTCTCAGAATGATGGTGTAATTTTCCTGAGCTTCATAGGACCCTCAAGTATGCAGGCACAAAAAGAGAACAAGAGAACATGAATGCAAATTCAAATTCATTACAAATAGTTAGGCCAGCGAGTGATTCTGCTCCCTCCTCCACTCTCATGAACCCCCACCTGGAGTACTGCATCCAGGTCTGGAGTTCTCAGCATAGGAAAGACTTGTTGGAGCCACTCCAGAGGAGGGCCACAAAAACGATCAGAGAGCTGGAGCACCTTTCCTATGAGGAAAGGCTGTGAGAGTTGGGGTTGTTCATCTGGAGAAGAGAAGATTCTGGTGAATGTTCATTCCAGCCTTCTAGTACTTGAAAGGGACCTATAAGAAAGATGGGGAATAACTTTTTATTAGTTGCCTTTTGCAACAGGACAAGGGGTAATGATTTTAAACTGAAAGAGGGTAGTTTTAGACTAGATATAAGGAAGATTGTTTTTTATGATGAAAGTAGTGAAACACTGGAACAGGTTGCCCAGAGAGGTGGAGATGTCCCATGCCTGGAAGCATTCCAGATCAGATTGGACTCTGAGAACCTGATCTAGTTGAAGATGCTCTGGACTAGGTGGACTAGGTGACCTTTAAAATTCCCTTTCAACCCTAACTATTCTACAATTTTGTAATTGTTACAGAGCTTTGCAGATACAAATGTTATGTATCTTTTCCTCCAACTTTGAACAGGCTTAAATTTGGATGGCAGAAACATTGCCATCTAGATCTTGATCATTCCCCTCACGCAGATACTCTGCTGTCCCTTTGTCTTTTGACATTTCCAATTTCCATGGGTCCAGCCACTCACTTTGGCTGGAAAGAGTTTACAGATCTCTGGGTCCTGTACTTTTTCAGGAACTGCCCACGTCTGATGAGACATCTTTGAAGAAGGTGTCTGGTCAGAGTTGCATCCGCTGCTTATATGTACCCAAGAGGACAACAGCAGTGCTCCTCTATGGAAACAGTGAAACTGGAGAACCCATGTTGTCCATGTTACCGGTTGCATATATTACAGCTGACAGCACTTGCATAGTCTCCTCTCTAGAAATCCCCTCAAGTGCATTTTTTTGAGTGTCTGCAGACTCTTGGAGTCAGAAAAATATGGTAGTCCCATAGCATGGACAGGCTGGATTTTGCTGTGAAAACCTAGAGGTCTGATCAATGTATCTCATACTTGCTATATGATGTGTTTCATTAGAAAATCTTGAATGTGAATAGTAAAGCAGAGTATTCCAGTGGGTTGTGAAGGCAAGAGACAGTTGCTTGTAGCCTATTTAGAAATATTTCTCCAAGTGGTCACTGCTGCTTTTCATAATCTGTGTCTTCCAGACAACATTTCATAGTATACTTGTTTCTGTGTGTTTTATGTGTGGGAATGATTCACCTACAATATAATTATGGATGGAAAAACCAGTTTGAAGTAGTAACCTGAATTCACTTTTGAGTGCCTGTTTCGGATGTTTTAGTGTTTTGTTTATTTGTCAAGTGAAAACTGCTCTTTGGAAACCTCTTATCAAAATACTCCCCTCTCAATGCTAGCCATTAGAGCTGTTTTGTTTTTTTTTCTTTAATTCTGTGATGCTTTACTTAGATTCCCATTTCTGCCCTGGTGTCCTTTGTGGAAGCTCTGGAGGTTGGCTACAGCAAACACAAAAATCCTTATCACAACCTAGTGCATGCTGCAGATGTGACACAGACAGTCCATTATCTCCTTTTCAAGACAGGCATAGTGGTAAGTAAAGGACTTGGCATCCTGAATATATAGTTAGATTACAACAGTTTTTGTCTAATAATGAGGTTGTGATTATCCACAGTAGAACCCATTTGCATTGTAGACAAACTTCATTTGATATGTCTAGGCTAATAAAAGTAGAGACTTTGGATTATTTAGAAATAGAAGGTAGGTGAAGTTGTCGATAACTCTTTTAACAGTGATCTAAAGAGTATGAATGAAAAACCTAAGCCCAGTTTTTCACTCTACCACAGATCTCCTGTGTGAATCCCCCAACACAAATTTGTTGGAATTCATTTCACCTAATATGAAGGATCATATTGTCTAATCTGTCTTCTTAACTTAAGCAGTGGAGGCAGTACATCCAAAGGATAATTCATTCCACTTATCTGAGCATAAGAGCTGTAATCTGGAAATGCTGATTCCCACCCACTTCTTTACATCAAAACCATCTGAACTGGCTTACACAGAAGCCTACAGACAGCTGATATCTGACAACAGTGTCGGGAATGGGTAGAGGGCTTAACAAAATATGCAGTGCACAATATGTTCCCACAGTGGTTTTCAAGACAAACAACAGAAATACATTTGAAGATGGACTAGAGAAATTGAAGGCGGATAGATTTCAGAGAGATGATCAACCACTGCAGTTTGGATTTAGTTGGAGGACCATAAAATTTCTGTCCCACACAGTTCAAAGTGTGCAGGATACATATATATCTCTCTTCTTTCTTCTGGCTACTGCTGCAGCCAGAAAGAGCAATGAAATTACTTCTAGTCTGATCCTGTGGGGCAGATCTGTTCCACATATTATTTGCTTCACTTTTTCCAAGCATCCAATTTGCCCTTGCCCTTGCTCTTGCATTCTCAGAAGCGTAGAGGCAAAGGAGGCAGTGAAAAGGTTTGTCTTTTCAATGTTTTGCAGTTATCTCTTGTTACAACATGGCCATTCAGTGACTGCTGTATTTGTGGCTGGTACTTGAATACATGTAATTCTTTTCTATTGTGCTTCCTTTCAGTGAGGTCCTTCCACAAACTCATGTGCAGTTCCAGAGGCAAGGAGCCTTTGTAGTTCAGAGCAGACAGGTGAATCCAAGTCAGCAGACATTGAGGCTCTTACTGAAGCTCAGGGCTTCTTGAATTCTCTCCAGTTGTTACAAACTCTAACTGGGAACTGTTGAAAAAAAGGAGGAGGGAAAATCATGGTTCCGTGTGACTCAACCTAATCAAATTCCAACACTTTCTTAATGCCATGACTACCTTAGATGGGCTATACAAAATTATCATAAAAATTCTCTGTCACCATCACTTGTGGAGATGTTTATATCTCCCACTGTATGTTGATGATGCCTTTATCTGTGCAGTTCAGTAAGACACCTGAAGAAATGCCTAGTCAAATATCAGCATCAGATT